>SDVV010040302.1:0-10545 GCA_016164225.1 Gammarus roeselii | reverse complement strand
CATAAAGATGCATAATGGACTTGCCCCTCTTAAACATACATTCCTCCAAAATATCTGACATTTAACTCTGAGATCATGAGAATAACGCTTTTTGTTACTACGATACCATTCAAATCTATAACAAATTTCTAGACCTAATCCAGTCACGTATAATACTTCAGACATATCTTGCATCTGATTCACCAGCTAATGAGGTCACATGGGTACAGTATTGGGAAAAATAAGTAGAGGTAGAGTCAAAAATAGGACATTTTCGAATAAAATTATGAAGGCACGTCAACATGAGCATGTTAGAACCTGTAAATGTTCGTAGCCTATATTCATGATCAAGCATCTCACCGCTAAAAACTCCATCAACATCCTCTAAAAAATGAGTCAAATAAAGCACAACTAACTAAACTCTCTTAATAAATATCCATATTTCTTGCATAACTACATCGAATATCCTATTAAATTAGGTTTGAGTAGTAAAAACTTCTATTCAAATGAGTCATTCAATAACAAACATAGTAATATACAGTATACACCTACCGTGCGAAATATCCCAATCGTATACAGAATCGAGAATACCTAATCCGTACGTAAGCACACGTTAATAAAAGCAAAAAGATATCGTAAGGAATCTGAAAGATATCGTTAAGCAACTGAATTCCCCAAGATGTTCTTATCTCGAGATAAGATCATTGTGTGACCACACATCAAGAGATAAAATCGCTCATTAGCATTTGCGGTTTGGACACCGCCTGAGTCCGGTCGATCCCTCCCCTCTTCCCCCACCCGTCACAGCCACTCTCTATGTATCGTAAGCAAGTCACTTGAACAGAATAGAAGAAAATAAACATATAACTACAATGTCCGAGAAATACAGCGAGTAAGTCAGACATACTAAAAATAACATACATCCTAACAAATACATTGACCGACTCATAAAGAACATGCGTTCCTGGTATCTCTACGTATCATCAGTAACTAGCTTGATCAATTTATCTTAACATAAACTACAATGTCCGAGAAATACAGCGAGTAAGTCACTAACAAACAACAAACATCCTAACCAATACATTCGATAAAAGGTTCAAAGATCTAGTCATCCTATATCTAACTCCTTCACAAATCATACATAGAGTCACTAATTATCGCTAAATCTAATTCCTTCACATAAATCATACATCCTAATTATCACCAATCTATTTCCTTCACTAAAAGCATATTCGGTCGAGTCACAAAAAAAACAGAGCACTCGAGATGCGATCTAACAAATGCATTAGCCGAGTCACAAAAAACCTCCGTTCATGGTATCTCTACGTAACATCAGAAACTAACTTGATCAATTTGCCTTAACATATAACTACAATGTCCGAGAAATACAGCGACTGAGTCACTAACAAATAAAAAATACATCCTAACCAATACATTCGATAAAAGGTTCAAATATCTAGCCATCCTCTATCTAATTCCTTCACAAATAACATATATCCTAATTATCATCTATCTAATACCTTCACTAAAAGCATACATCCATTATTTATCATCAATCTAATTCCTTCACTAAAAGCATACATCCTAAATCCTTCACTAAAAGCATACATCCTAATTCCTTCACAAATAACATATATCCTAATTATCATCTATCTAATACCTTCACTAAAAGCATACATCCAGTCTTAATATATATCTACAGTGTCAGAGAAGTACAGCGTCTGAGTCACTAACAAATAACAAACATCCTAACCAATACATTCGATGAAAGGTTCAAAAATCTAGCCATCCTATATCTAATTCCTTCACAAAATCATACATCCATTAATTATCATCTATCTAAATTCCTCCACTAAAAAGCAAACATCCTAAATCCTTCACAAATAACATACATAGAGTCACTAATTATCCAGGGCAATTCTTGGTGTCCGTTTTTCGATTGCCGTTCACGCAGTCCTTTTCGATTGCCGTTCTCGCAGTCCTCTTCGATTGCCGTTCTCGCAGTCCTTTTCGATTGCCGTTTTCGCAGTCATATACACTACTCAGGCTGAAAAGCCGTTTATCCGCCGCTGAGGAGAGCACAGGAGTGTTGTATCTGATGGACAGGTCTACCCGTATCTCTTGGTGCTTGATGGGGAACATGTCAGGTGACAGAAGTACGTTATCTTGGACGTCCAGCTGGGCCGATGACTTGAATTCATTCCCCAGTTCCTCGTCCACGACGTTTCTCTGGGACAACGGCCTCCTTGCGGTCTTCATGTAATGGAAGTCGCTGGGCCGAGCCTTGACCAGGTGTCGTTGCTGCTGTTGCCGTTGTGGCCGCCCACCTTGGTCTTGATCTCCTGGAAAATCCTCTTTTCGATGGTTAAGTGCAGGTCAAGGTTAAGATACTCTACCACTCCAAGCTTGTGGTGAGGGTGTAAGGCTACGGCCATCAGTAGGTCTTCATCCTTTAATTGGGGGCCAAACCAGCCTGTGATGGCGGTGCATTTCCAGCCACACGATTTTTGGAGATGTCCAGCAGGTACCTCACCAGGTTTCTGCCGTGGATGATGGTATCGTTCGTTATGAGGGACTCGAGCTTGTCTTTCATGAGCCTGAGAGGAGGAGAGAATGTCCATGTAAGCTTTATCCTCGGAATGCAGGGTGTCACGGCAGACGACCACAGGCTTGAGGATCTGGACGTGCGAGCAACTTCCTGTCCAGCTCGGTGGATGCATGCAGGTCCTGGCCGAGCATGATGCACTCAGACCCCACTTTTTCTCGTTGTTATTGAGCACCTGGAAAATAAAGGATCGAACCAAAAATGTAAGTTATTTGAACAATTAGATAATACTAATAATTTTTTTTTTAATTCCTCAAAATCAAAATCATTACAATAATCTTGTCTCAATTTTTCTGGATTCACAATCCACTTTAACAAGATAGAGTTTTACTTTTAATTAATAAAACTTATTTATATTTTAGTTTTGAACATCAGTATTTAAAATGCAATAAAATATATGAAATAGAAAACTATTCATCTTGAGTCGGGCCTCGCAGGAGACGAACTGCCAGTTCCACCTGGTCGCTCCTGGGGTCAGTAGCTGCTTGCCCACCGCAGTGTTGATGTGGAGCCGGCATCTTCTGTTCTGACAGTTCCACAAGCCCTGGGCCTTGGGTGCCAGCTTGTTGAAGGGTGCCCTCTTACCATAGATTCAGTCTGGAACCCGAATGATATCTTTGGTTGTCCTAAGGCTGATTTTGTGGGTGGCGAAGCGGTGATTGTCAGGCAAGCCGTCCTCACCCACCGGAACAGGCACAGAGTCGTCCTCCTCGTCGTCTTCGCCAAACTGGCAGGGCGCTGCTAAGCACTGCGGAGCAGAGCCTGCTCGCCAATCCATTAACTTTATTACTTTCGATCCCCAAACACACCCGCCGCCAGGCAACGTACGTAGTTGCTGCCCTTGTTGGTGGTGGTGCTGGAGACCTTCTGGCTTAGGCTTAACTCCTCGGAATGTCCCTCGTGGTCACGTACAGGTAGGTGCCCACCTGCCGAACAACGACCTGTAAAAAATTATGAATTCAATTTGCAACTTGCAAATTAAAAAATAAGATTTAGGAAATATTTTTATCTATGTAAAAAATACGTATAATGCAGTAAAAGTCTAAAGATTTTTTTTTACAGTTTTTAAGGAGTGGAAATATCAGCTGATTTTGAATTTTGAATTTTTACCTATGAAAACTTAATAATGAAAAACATCTCGTCCGAAAAGTTTCCCCAACCAAACGAAATTAACAAGAAACTAATCCATTGTCGTATCACGACTGGATGATTTCAAAGCCATTTTTTGCAACTTCGACCTAGATCTGTAAATGTTCCATTATTTGTTGATAAGTGTGACTAAATTACGACAAAACAGATTTTCATGATTTTATTTGTATTTTATTCGATATATTATGTGCGGCCTTGAAGAGCATGAACCAGTTAGTCTCCACCATGCCGTGCTAATGAACAAAAAACAGGGCGTTCAAAAACATGAATTTGTTGCAATAGGGCCCTCGAATTTAATTCATCTTTTGTGCGGTAAGAAAGAGCGTTAAGGCTGTAATCTTGTTGGTCTGCTCGAATTTCGACAAGAAGATATCCTTATTTTGTTTGGATTTTTTCGTGACTCATGCAGCGACTTTATAACGTGAAGGCAAATCAAGAGTGAAATACAAGACATCAATAATAATTTATAGGTTAAGTTAGAGGCCACCGTACCTAAACAACATTTCATGTCAATTCAGGATGTAGCTATCTCACTTTAGAGATCAGTCAATTACCCAGTGAAAATACGTCGACTTATTAGGACTTTGTAAAATGAGTTATTGAACGTTTATATATATATATATATTGGATTATTTTCCAATACATGACATTGTCTGCCAGTGTTATTTGAACAAATGTAGGTGTACATTTGCTGTTCAATATATTCGTGGTAGTCGTCATTTCGCTTGCAACTGCATTGCATGATTTTGCAAATAAATTATGTCAGGTACATGAAGTGTACGAAACCCAGCAATAACTGTATTGTAAATCATTGTAGTGTGTTTCATGCATGACATAAAAAAACACAGTATTTTCCTCAAACGGCCATTCAGAACTATTAATGAACAATAAAAAAGCAATGCACAAAGTAGCTTATCTGGTTGCCAATTCAGACGAACGTGACCCGTGTTCCATATAGGGAACCGGTACACCCGATTTAAACAGTCTTATAGTAGATCTTAACGAGTAAGGTTCTCGTTGAATGTGGTCTTCTGGAATATGCAGTTTGTTGCCGAATTACATCAATTTTTGTTGTTGTTTAATATCCGATTAAATGAGGAAGGTTTAAATTTTGGTATTTGATTAGGTAGGGGCGATTACAACTGTTGTGAAATTTTTTTTTTTATAAAATCAACTAATTACTTAATCTTCAAGCATTGGTTATTCAGCTGCTATGAAAGCGAGCGTAATTAGGAGCAATAGTAGATCCTCCAACTAGGAACCCCTCCGCAATATCAACTCGTGCTGTTCTACCAGGTGCAGTAATCTCCTCAGCACTGTCGTACACCAACAAGAGGTTGCAGCAATGTTAAGGCCTTTATTCTTGGCCAACACTTTTGATTCAGAACCGGTGCTAGCTAGAATCGGATGTCCATATCCGGCTGGTATCTTGCCAATATGCCACTAGCTGATATAAAATACCGCTAGTTAGATATAAATATCGAATATTGAAAAAATATGGTTAAAAAAATCATGAGATGGAGTATTTCCAATTTCTCTTTGTTTCCTATATCACTGCTTTTGTATCGGGGCTATATCGGTATAGGCCAATTAAGTAATGGAACGCCGTTAGTCAACTAGCCAATTCTGGCATAGGCGGATTTATTTCATAGCTGGTCAAATGGGCCTGCTCTGGTACTCTTGTCCTATTTGAGACCCTTCTACTTCCGATCAGATGGCTAATTCACGGCCGGGCCGACTCATGTCAGTTGTTTTTCGTCAGTCGTTCCGTTAAGAAATAGTAAATTCAACAAATAGATAAAAAACATACCCACCTTACCCCAATGTAGCTATATTTGTAGACTGTTACACAGGTTTTGCTACTAAGATTAACTTTAACTTCATAATAATATCTCCGTATAAAAGCATGATTAAAAAAAATTCTTCTTTGTCTGTTAAAAAATAATGTTTCATTATATAAACCAGTAAATATCGATGTCTTCGCCGGTCAGAGTGTATTCTTGTTCATCAAACTTTATACCAGGAAACCTCCAGTCTTTGCAGTTTTAAAATAGAAGTTATCAGGGTCAGAGTTGCACAGGCATTTCTTTTGTATTATGTCTCGTTTTCGGTTGTGTTGCTGCCAAATGAACTCCACTACATGGCAGCGCCTGCAGAATATTAAAGAGCTTTTATTGCGCCTGTAAAAAACAGCGGTGCACAGAAACTCGACCTCGACCGCGCCACCCAACTTAGTTATGGATCAGTGAGGAGGCGGGCACTGGCGAGCAGGGCCGAGCACTGGCGCTCAGGGCCTGGCACTGGCGATCAGAGCCATTGGCGAGCAGGACCGAACCCTGGCGAATACAGCCAGGCACGGGGGAGCAGGGACAGGCATTGTCGAGCAGAGCTGGGCACTGGCGAACAGAGACAAGCACTGGCGATTGTCGGCGAGCACTGGCGAGCATGGCCAGGCGGTGGTGAGAAGGGCCGGGCACTGGCAAGTAGAGACGGGCACTGGGGAGCAAGGCCAGGAACTGACAAACAGGGACGGACACTGGGAATCAGGGGGTGGACATTGATCAGCATGGCCAAGGGGTGGCAAACGCGGCCGGCTACTTGCGAGCAGAGCCGTTCGTTTGTGAACAGGGCCAGACACTGATGATCAATGACGGTCACTGGTGAGCAGGGGCAGGCACTGACGAGCAGGAAGGGCTAGGCACTGCGGAGCAGAGCCTGCTCGCAAATCCATTAGCATTATTAGTTTCGATCCCCAAATTCATCCGCCGCCAGTTTTCCAGCCGTAGAACCACAGGCTGTCTTTTTATATTGCTTCAAGTTACGTTCGGTAGTAGGCCCACGAGAAATAAAGAGGCACTCTCAGCAGTAGAGACACTTGAAGCTGATCACAAAATAAGATAAGAATGGAACAAGGAAAGATACTCGCACTAATCAAACCTGTATTATTCATATACAATAATCATACAAATACCTAAGTAATTCTTATACATCACCTAGGCAATGCCTTTACAATACCTTAACAACTCTTGAACCACACCTTTAAAATACACACATACCCTGCAGCACACTCGCCGCGCCGCCCAGTCGCCTCCACACGATTAATGTACCAGGTGATTGTTAATAAAAAAATATTGTTAAATGCATCATCGGTCAAAATCAGGATTTTAGCCATGCTTTCAATTATAAAACCACGTTCACCACATGCTAATAAGTCTATCGTAGCAGGTGAATATTTGGGTTTCAGAAAAGTTTCTGGTTGTATTTGTAGACAGAGATTTCCAATTGTTGTTGTGCATCTTTCAGATATGTGCCAGGAATTGTCCCAATCTGTTGGTTTATTGTGCCTAACCTGTTTTTGTTTTGGAAAATATCCCGATAAATTTATATTATTACCTAATCAATTCTCACTTACTCTATTGCTATAGCGTTTGGAGTGATACTTTAGCTGCACACATAGTGCTGTCAAATTACCACAGGGGGAAATTGTTTGCATCCTTACCATGCATCCCATGTTCTGACTGATCCTTTGTTCCGTTGGTCAGACATTCTAAAAGTAAATGTCATCCACCATTGAACATGAACTTCATCCATTTATGTTTACATGTCTCGAAGGATTCCTTTCCATCAATTATGGTTATCTCACTAGAAACATTGACAACTATATGACAACCTTTCAGCGCCTTTCGCCCACTCGGCAGTCTGTCTGTGGCGCCCGAGGGAGTGTTGTACGACCCATGGTTGTAAAAAGCCTTTAAAGATATATATTGTTGATTCATGCGGTAATATTTGAGTTCATGGAGTAATACTAGATATTCATACAGAGTTTATCGTGTGCTAGCTGGGATATTATTTCGTTTGTAGTAGCAAAGGAGTTTCACTTGAGAGACCATTCATGGAACGGTCCTAAATATTGATTTTCACTATATATTTAAACTCGGTCTAAATTATGTGACTAGAATTCATGGAGTAGCGTAGTCCGTTTATAATACATTAAACAGAATCCATGTTAGGTTGGATTTCGCGTAGATAATTTTTTTCGTTTAAACTTATCCATGCTCGGTTTTCATTCGCTACTTTGCCCCGTGCGTTTATTATAACTAAAGATAATTCTCTTCTATTTATTTCAATTTTCCTCTGTCGAAACAAAAATATTTTGGAAATACAAAATTGTATTTTATAATGTGTTCTCCATGTAGTGCTAATTCCTTTAATTATACAAGTGAATCAACAAAGATTATCTTCAAGTTTGTAACTATCTGTTCTTCATACCTTGATCTTATTCATGTATCAATGAATACTTTAGTTACCGATGCACAGAATCCTTAAGCTTCATCCATTTATTTTTACATGCCTCGAAGGATTCCTTTCCATCAATTATGGTTATCTCACTAGAAACATTGACAATTATATGACAACCTTCATCCATTTATTTTTACACAGGTCGTCATTCTGTCCATCAAATGACTCCTTCACGAAATTACTATCATAGAATTTTCACAGATGCTGTATGTAGGTTTGTGCGGGTGAGGGAGTGTGTGTGTGTGTTTGATCATGGGTGTGTGTGCTCAATAGCGTAGTACGAGTGAGCCGTGCAAATGTGATGAATTTCCATTACCGTCGTTCTTTATACTGTTTCTTGATGGGGAAGGTGATGTTGTATTTGAAATTTGGCTGTGCTCGTCATCATGTCATAGCCAGACTTCAAATACCACGCCCCAAAACAGTGATAAGAACTACGGTAATAGAATTATTCTTTCCACTGTTTCTCGTACAACTTGCCGACCACACAAAATAAACTGATACCTCTCGAATTGCAGCACTCACGTTGGAGGAAGAATATGACAACGTGAGCGAACAGGATCTGAGAGATGTGGAGGATGAATGGGAGACGTTAAGGGATGCGTTGCTGAGATGTGCGAAGAAGGTGTGTGGTGCGCGCCGTGTGGGCGGTTGCAGGAGGAAAGGCTGCGAGTGGTGGAACGAGTAGCTTGTACCTGCTTCGGCGGTACATATACTAAAATTGGAATGATACAGAGGAGATTAACATGGCCCCTGCGCAAGGATGACACGCAAAATCGTGAAGCGTTCCACATTTTGTTAACTATTGTAAATAATATTTCGCTCTATGTAATCCGAACCGGCGGCCCCTAGAGATAAGCAGTGACAAATTCAAATTGAATTTTATAAACGATAGGTAGCTCCCAGCTTTGACAGAGGCCATCTCGACGAGAATATAACTTATTGAATCATATCTACCATTTACAGTATCATTTTTGAAGATACAATCATTGTCACATAAGATAATATTGTGCTTCATCTTCTATAACAGCAGTATATTAGTATGAATATATAGGTGTTGGTATAAATTTAATGGTATATTGTGTTTTCCATTCGGTTCCATGCAGGACAAGCCAGCCGCCTACTAGAGATGAGCTGCGATGTATTCATTAATTTTGAATTTATCAATCCCATGCCAATGAGTTTCTCTCTTAAAAAATAGCACATATTGTGAAAACTGTTTTGCAACACGGAGTAGCTACTAATCGGCCGCCGTTAGGAGATGTGCTGTCACAAATTCATTTTTTATTTTCTCGCTTCGCTAATTCAAATACGTCATTTAAAAAAATAGGTTTGATGTGTTAGACCTAAGTATTGAAAACCCATTGCTTGACGACGGAAACAAAAGTTTTAATAATAATAATAATAGGTCAAGCTGGCGGTGGCAGGGAAAAGAGGTGCGTTTGAGGAGTGGTTGCAGGTGAAGTCGGAGGTGGCTTGTGAAATGTACAAAGAGAGGAGAAAAACGAGGTGAAGCGGGTGGTGAGGAGAGCCACAAGGTACGCTGGTGACAGATGGGGCAGACGGTTGTGCCAGAATTTTGAGGAGAACAAAAAATGTTCTGGAAAGAGGGGAAGAGGGTGAGAAAAGGAGAGACCGGAGAGGAGGAAGTGGTGAAAGATGAAAACGGCCAGTTGTTGTTCGGAAGTGGTAATGTACGGAAGAGGTGGGCCGAGTATTCTGATGAGTTGTTGAATGTCGAGGATGACAGAGAGGCTGACATTGTTGCTGTGGGTGGTGGTTCTCGGATGCCAGTTTTGGGAAAAAGACTTGTTGCGGACATTACCAAGGAAGAGGTGCAGGAGGCGGTGGACGTGTTGGAAGCAGGGAAAGCCCCTGGTTTGGATGGAGTTGCGACCGAGTGCCTGAAGAAGGGTGGAGTAACGATTGTCGAATGGTTGGCGCAGTGCCTGCATTGTTTCGCTATATAAGGGCAAAGGAGATGAAATGTATGCTGCAACTCGAGAGGTATCAGTCTGTTATGTGTGGTTGGTAAGTTGCACGGGAGAGTGCTGATCAAAAGGATTAGAGACTGTACGGACTGCGCAATTGGCTAGGAACAGTGTGGCTTTAGGAGTGGTAGAGGGTGTACCGATCATATTTTTGCAGTGAGACAGGTATGTGAGAAGTACCTTGCCAAAGGAAAGGATGTGTTCTGGGCCTTCATGGATCTGGAGAAGGCATACGACAGAATTGACAGGGAAGCGCTGTGGAGGGTGTTGCGTTTGTATGGAGTTTACAAGTGTAGGAAGACAACAATAGGCCTATTGGCCCAAACTAGGTTGCCTTTTGGTAGCAAGAGTGTTAGTTCTGGAGTAGAACGTCTAAGAGGCCTATTGGCCCAAACTAGGTTGCCTTATGGTGGCGAGAGAATTAGTTTTGAAGTAGAACGTCAAAGAGATCTTCATGTGCCATTTCTAATTTATTTATAACAACAGGAAATGGAACGGTTTAGCTATTTATCGGCGATTTAT
>SDVV010040301.1:0-10546 GCA_016164225.1 Gammarus roeselii | reverse complement strand
GACAGAACCGGTGACTGAACACATGGCAGTGCCAGTATTGGTACTGACTGGTAAGACAGAACTGGTGACTGAACACATGGCAGTGCCAGTACTGGTACTGACTGGTAAGACAGAACCGGTGACTGAACACATGACAGTGCCAGTACTGGTACTGACTGGTAAGACAGCACCGGTGACTGAACACATGGCAGTGCCAGTACTGGTACTGACTGGCAAGACAGAACCGGTGACTGAACACATGGCAGTGCCAGTAGTGGTACTTACTGGTAAGACAGAACCGGTGACTGAACACATGACAGTGCCAGTACTGGTACTGACTGGTACGACAGAACCGGTGACTGAACACATGGCAGTGCCAGTATTGGTACTGACTGGTAAGACAGAACTGGTGACTGAACACATGGCAGTGCCAGTACTGGTACTGACTGGTAAGACAGAACCGGTGACTGAACACATGACAGTGCCAGTACTGGTACTGACTGGTAAGACAGAACCGGTGACTGAACACATGGCAGTGCCAGTAGTGGTACTGACTGGTAAGACAGAACCGGTGACTGAACACATGACAGTGCCAGTACTGGTACTGAGTGGTAAGACAGAACCGGTGACTGAACACATGACAGTGCCAGTACTGGTACTGACTGGTTAGACAAAACCGGTGACTGAAAACATGACAGTGCCAGTACTGGTACTGACTGGTAAGACAGAACCGGTGACTGAACACATGGCAGTGCCAGTAGTGGTACTGACTGGTAAGACAGAACCGGTGACTGAACACATGGCAGTGCCAGTAGTGGTACTGACTGGTAAGACAGAACCGGTGACTGAACACATGGCAGTGCCAGTACTGGTACTGACTGGTAAGACAGAACCGGTGACTGAACACATGACAGTGCCAGTAGTGGTACTGACTGGTAAGACAGAACCGGTGACTGAACACATGGCAGTGCCAGTACTGGTACTGACTACTAAAACTGAACTGCATTACAATTTTTTCTCCCAAATTCCGCGCATTTTATCCAATTCAGTAAGCAGCCAGCAACCCGATACCCAACCAAGATCAGACTCCGCATTAACGCGCTCATGCGGTCATGCCACGGTCACCGCCAGCATGAAGGTCCTACATACAGGACCCGGTTGCCACGGTCAGTAATTAGGCCCTGCTCTAGGACCCGTGATCACAGCCAGCATTAAGTCACTGCAAAGGTCTGGCAGTCATGATAAGTACCAAGGTCCTGCATTAAGGCCCAGTGGTCACGATGAGCATTAAGGCACTGCATTAAGGCCCGGCGGTCGCGACCCGCATTAAGGCACTGCATTAAGGCCCGGTGGTCACGACCAGCATTAGGACCCTGGATTAGGGCCCTGCGGTCACGATCAGTATTAAGTTCCGACATCAAAGTCCGGCGGTCACAGACATCATTAAGGCCTGCCTGTCAATGGTCAGTATTATTGGCACCTGCCATGGCTGGCCCTGATAGCCAGGCCTGCTGTCGTTACCCAGACCAGCAGTATTGGGGTTGGGCTCAGCGATGCAGGGCAGTGATGCGACGGTTCGGTGAACAGCGCTCATCTCCCCATAGCGGGGGTACAGGAGCCTCGAGGCGAGTGAGGGCGCTGCGCAGACTTGGACTCCGAAGCAGACTTTGCTCAGGTGCGGGATGCCTAGCTGATAGATAACCTTCTTCTGGCCGCAAGGATGCGCTCCTGTCGTACGCTGGTGGAGTAGTACAGTTATTTAGATCTGTTTGTCAGTGTTATTATTCGATGTCTTCGTTTAGTCTCACATTTTTTGAAGTTTTATATTGACAACCTCCGTCCTATGATGATAATGTTTGACGGACACTTTTGCATCTTCTTTTTTGGTCATTACCTCTCCGGGAATTGTTTGAGCACTATCTCTTGGTATATTGTTTGAGCACTCCCTCCCGGCACATTGTTTATTTGAACACTATCTCTCGGCGCTGATTCAGTGAACAGTTTTTGTTCATATAAATCGCGGTGGCCTTCATTTTCAGGCATTAACTTGATATGCGTGCCATGCATGGCTCTAACAATATGATCATTCAGTTACAATATCTGACTATATCTAAGAAATTCGATATAAGCCTCGTTGGTTATTTTCACAAAATGTTATATCAAGCCTGATGGTTGTTTGTAGACAATACGGGATGGTGCGAGTAGGGAGAAACAGTGTGGCTTTAAGCCTGATAAGAGGGTGTACCGATCAGATTTTTGCAGTGAGATTCGTCTGTGAAAAGTACCTTGCGAAGGGAAAGGATTTATTCCGAGCCTTCATGGATTTGGAAGAGGTCTACGACAAGGTCGACAGGGGAGCTAATGGAGGGTATGTGTCTGTGGAGTGGGCGGTAAACTCTTTCAAGTTCAGAGTTTCTATATTGGTCCCAGAGCATGTGTCACTAGAGTGGTGAGCAAGCCGAGTGTGTGGTTCACGGTCAAAGTGAGACTGAGACAAGGCTTCGTTATATCTCCCCGACAAATCAATATCTACATGGATGAAGTGGTCAGGGAGGTGAACGTGAGTGTAATTGTTAGTGACTTAGAGCTGTTGAGAGCGTCAGGGAGGTGAACGTGAGTGAAGTTGTTAGTGACTTAGAGCTGTTGGGAGCGAGTGGGCGGAGTTGGCAGCTGAGTCAGCTGCTGTTGGCAGAGGATACGGTACAGGTGTCGGATTCTGAAGAAAAGTTAAGTAGGCTAGTGTCGGAGTTAAGCACAGTGTGTGAGAGGAGGCAGCTGCAAAATAACATGGGTAAGAGTATAGTAATGAGATTGTTGAGGAATGTCGATGCGAGCAGAATCAGTATCCTCCTAAATGGAGAGTTATTGGAGGAAGTTCAATGCTTTAAGTACCTAGGCTCTCATGTGGAGAAGACTGATCTGGCGGAAAGTAAAGTGAAGTCGCGCGTGAAGGACTGTGTAAAGTGATGGGTGCACTGAAGAGTGTATTGAGCTGTAGGACGTTGGGGATGACTGCAAAGAGAAGGTTGTATGAAGTAGTAGTTGTCCAAATTATGCTTCACAAAAATGAGAGCAGAAGAGAGAAGAAGGTTGGATGTTTTCGAGCTGAAATGTTTGAGGAGCATGGCTGGAGTGAAGCTGAGAGACAGGATCAATAACCACGTTATTAAGATCAGAACGGAGATGAGGAAGAAATTAAAGGACTGAGTAGATTCACGTGTTCTGAGTTAGTTTGGGCACGTGGCGAGGATGGATGATGCGAGATTAGTGAAAGGGGTTTTCGAAATTTGGGTGTATGGATGGCGCGAAGCAGGTGTTAGGAAGGGGAGACATATAAGTGTGGAGGTAGCATGAGAGCGTGCAATGGATAAGCGCGAGTTGAGAATGGTTGTAAATGTAAAAGTTTTGACGCTGCCCTGATGAGCTTTCCCGCCGTTGCCGTCGCGTTGAGAAACAGGATAGTCGTGGGCGGAGGGAGGGCCCGGTCACTAAGACGCGGCTGTGATAAATCAATTTCACTGTCAGACCTTGCTGCTCACACTGACTTCGGACCACACTCCCGGCCGGGCCCTTTAGCGCAAAAGGGCTAAGTTCGTTTAAATGTGGTTGTAGGGTAGGAGTGCGAGGGGCGCTCTGCCGTCGGCCACCCCACTTCCTGGAGATTCGACCTAGCGACTGGATCTGATACTAAAGGTTGTTTACATAAACATCTGAAGAAACTTTCCTGATCATATCACTGCCAAATAACTCTACAGCATGTGTGTCTGATGTGGTATGTGTTTGTCACAGGCCGCAGGAACATCATTACCGAAGTAATGGTAGCTTCTCACACAATAACAATAAGTAAAAGTTTTCGGTGGATACAAACAATATGTCAGATATTTATGTTATTACAGGGAATAACCTAAAAGGCCCAACATAACTCACAGAAGCATCGGCCGTTTGAATTGTGGAGGTACGCAACTGAATCGTTTTCGTAAAAATATCCACACCAATGCTCGGGAGATCCGTCCAGGGAAACAATTCTCATTCAAAACACGTGAGTGCAATAATAATAACCTTGGTTTACAGTTATTTGAGAATCATTGATCATTTCCCACCCAAACCCTTCAATAATGTTAACACACCGAGTATGCACCCTGAATCGACCATCTCTCGCGCATCGCATCGCGCTGGTGGCTCCCTGTGGTTAGCACCCAGCAGTCAACATCATTGATATGGCCCTGTAAACAGGGTGATATCGTACTCTTCTTTGTAGTGGTCCTGTATTATGTGGTCGCATTGATGAGTATTCTTCCCTGCATAGTTAATGTCCCGTGGCCTCACGGGCACAGGGAGCCTCGTGTGCTAGGCCGTAGCCTACGGGCACAATAAACTCGTGTACAAGGCTGTAACCTCGCGAACACAGGGAGCTTCGTGTGCTAGGCCGTAGCCTACGGGCACAATGAACTCGTGTACAAGGCTGTAACCTCACGAACACAAGGAGCTTCGTGTGCTAGGCCGTAGCCTACGGGCACAATGAACTTGTTTATAGAAGGCTATGGCCTCACGGGCACAGGGAGCCTCGTGTGCTAGGCCGTGGCCTACGGGCACAAAGAACTCGTGTACAAGGCTGTGGCCTCACGGGCACAGGGAGCCTCGTGTGCTAGGCCGTGGCCTATGGGCACAAAGAACTCGTGTACAAGGCTGTGGCCTCACGGGCACAGGGAGCCTCGTGTACTGGACCGTGGCCTACGGGCACAGGGAGCCTCGTGTGCAAGGCCGTTGCCTCACGAGCACAGGGAGCCTCGTTCATGTGCTGGGTCGTGACCTGCATGCACAGGGAGCCTCGTGTGCTGAGCCGTGGCCTCAGGGCACAGGGAGTCTCGTGTGTTGGCCCGTCGACTCACGAGCAAAGGAAGCCACGTGTGGTTGGCTTGCCATTGTCAACTTAGGAACTATCAAACATCCAATGAAGCCATGGACACGACAACAGACAATGAATATTTGTTGTTTGCAGGACGGACGTGAATGGGATTAAATTCATCATGAAATTTCACTAAATGATTTTATTGCTAACAAATCCGAATGCTAAGAACAAGGCGACTTAACAAATAAACAGAAAAAAACACATATAAACGAAAATAAAAGCTGCTTTGCGGAGTTGCTGTTGACTGCAATTGTAGAGATTTCGTTAGTGAATGCAATGGAATAGCACGGAACAGGATGGGAGGGCTGGATGAGGCAGGGCGGGGGAAGGGGAGCAGGAAGAGCTGAGAGGGACAAGAGAACGCGTGGGAGGTAGGAGCAAAGGGAGGACTCACGGTGACATTGCAAGGCGTCAATTGAAGAACTGAGATCCCATTGGATTCTCGAATGGAGCGAGTCGAGAAGAGATGATACAACGAACACTCAATACTCGATCAATGACATTCGTGATGAAATTTGTTCTGCTGCAAAAAAAATGATAACGTTGAATAGCAATTTAAACCCTAACCCAACAGTCTGAACTGTGTGGCGTAAAGAGACAGTAAGCGAAATATGGAAGGAAACGAAAGATAATCGCATGCATAATTTGGAGAGGAAATGCGCCATCGAAATGAGCTGATAGTTGAACAGGTTAAAATATGTTTTTCTTGATTGTTTCGTTTACTTACATTTCCGTATATCTCCAACATGTAGGATTGAGATATTAGGAAATGTGAGTATATGAAACTGAAAAAAATATATATTGGAAAGGAAATGATACTGATGAATTGCGACAGGTTGACGTGGTAAATTGCACAGAGGAAGGAAATTTGTGATCTAGAATGTCTGCACGAAGAAGATCAAACTGGTATAATTTTAGTTCAGGTTTAAAGGTTCCTGCTACACGACCTTACAACTTCGGTAATCGCATGCCAAGTTCTACAAGCTCGATATTCCAAGAAAGAGTTCAGATTGCGCTGATGACGCGCAGGGAACTCACAAATGCGCATGGTTTCGAAGACGATACATAGGGTTATTTTGTACGAAGTAATCGTTGTCATTTAAGTTAAATGAATAAATGCTTTGTGAAGAAACACTGCAGCGAGAACGTTAATGAGGCGACAGAGAAAGAACACATCTCATTGACAAAAGAAAGCAGAGCGAGATCACGTCGGCTAGCCGATGAAAGTGTTCCAATGACACGCCATTGACAGCGAATGATAGGCCTTAGGTGGTATAAGCAGACACCCTCGTCTACGGTAAGTCAGAGAGGGAGGAGTAGGCTGCACTGCAAAACCTTTTGCAAAAGTTGTAAGACAATTTCGAATTTTGTGGAAGGTGCTACACGATTTGCATAATTTTCAAGCAACAAAAGAGACGTGATCTTTCTGGTTCAGTCTCCCGCCCACTATCACACCGAGACACTTTAATTTTGCTTTCCATTGACAATTAGTTGATTCTTCAATCAGACCTGCGTGTTCAGTATTGGTACCATCCTTCTAGTATATGTCATAATCTGCGTATTGTCTAACATAAGCGGTAACTTATTATTTGTGATCCTGTTTAAAATGGGGACCAATTGATGAGGATTTTTCAAGTCGAGTGAACACTGAAGTATAATCAGTCAATATAATAGAAGACAACCTGTCGCTAGTGTTTACAAGGTCATTATTGTTGATAAAGAAGAGCAAGGTCCACGGATCCATCCTTGCGGTATCCCTATGTTAAGCATACTGAGAGAAAGTGATTGTTTATTCCAACTCACAAGGTGTTTTCTATGAAGAAGAAAACTTTGTATCCAAGTTTTTCTATCGCTAGGACTAACTCCACAATGCCGTAATTTTGCAACCAAAATTTCCATGATTAACACAATCGAAAGCCTTGCTGGGGTTCAGAAAAGTTGCAACGGTGACTCACCCACTTTCGAACCCGTCAATAACATCTCCAGTGAATTTTAATAAAGCATGTCTTGTATCCTTGAAAGCCCAGAACCCATATTGATTTTGACTAAGTAGGTTATTAAATGCAAAGTGAGTATATAATCTGGTATAAAAGGCTTCTTCAACCACATTGCATAGGACGGGCGCGACCGATATTGGTTGATGATTCTTTGTCAGGTTGGCTTTCCTCTTGAGAATTAAGACTAATTTGATCGATTTTGAGTGCATCGCGAAAACTCCCTCCCGGTGTGACTTATTGATAAATCGTGTCAAGGAAAATACAATAATCAAAGAGGTTGTTTTAATTACATTTGTTGAGGTGTTATCCCTGCCAGTGCTGCTACTATTTTTCTAACCATTTATGCTTGCTCTTACTTCGTTCTGGTCCACAGGAATTCAGATTAATGGTTCGGGGATTGCAATCTTCAAAATGGATGTTGTTGCTAATAATAAATTCACTTAGGGAACCGGGCATACTACCGAGAAAATTATTTAAAGCATTTGAAATCTTCTGGTAGATCAGTGATAACCTCATAATCGATAATAATCAAATTATATTGTAGTTTTTCTCAAGGTTACTGATGATTTTCCATTTTTTTTTGCTATTTTCTAGTGAGGTAGCTGTAGGGTTTTCTTTTCCTATGAACACTTGAAACACCTAACATGGATTTATCATCCCTCGCACGATTTAACACATTATAATACACATTAGACCTACATTGACCACCTTTATGATATCCCCACTTCTGTATTATGACGCCTCATCGATGTTGTCATGGCGCTTCTAAGAGTCGACGTGTCTAAAAATGTCTATGAACTATCTAAAGTTTTGTCTATATTCATGATTTCAAGAAGTAAACTTTCCATTTCTATAGTAACTCTAAGAATTATAGTCGATATTTAGTCATTTAGTAACGTTGGAGGCTGGTAGATATACTTCTTCATTTATGAGGTAGCCGTTGCGCCGTCCGAACGCATTGCGGTCCTGTTACACATATAACCCTTCTCACGATACTTCGATGCATACTGAAGTCGACTCTAGGCCGCTCCGCCCAAAGCGGTTGAGCTCGTTCCAAGCAAAGCACTCCTTGCGTCAGGAATGTTCACTTTGAGAACCCAGGACACTCTAGATAGGAAAAACGGCTTACTTCACCCTAATGAAACGGAACTACCGAAGTAGGCTTACTTACCATAATTGAAACATATTACTGTACAATAATACCATGATATGTATTTCCAATGCTAATATAACCTTAAAACTCTATGCTCACATATAAAAGAAACTAGCTTTTACTTTAACTTTCAATTCGCAAGGGAAACAACCAGACAAACAAGCGGCGGATAGTCCGTGCAGAGAAGAAAGGGAGGGGAGGGGGAAGATCACGTGACCGACTCTCTCACAACCACTCCAAAACTCCATAAGTTTCCCCGCAGGAAGACTAGTTGACCCAAAACCATACATATTTAGTTTCCTTCCCCTTGTGAGGAATGTGGGAAGTTATCTCTTACGGTAGCAATCAGATTTCGAATATAATTTTACCAAAAAATAATGGTTTATTCAGTGGACGCGTTTTTGTTACGTTTATAATCATGTGTAAGTGTGCGGGGATGCCTTTTGAATCGACGGTATAGTTTGTCTATTTTTGCAGGCAAGAAAACCGGTGTTAGCAACGAATTGTTTGCTTGTTTGGGACAACATCTCTTTTGTTATTGGAAGCAAATGCGCATTGAACTGCTCAATAAGCACTATGGAACTCTGGAATGGCACCATTTGAGTTTACTGTTGATATTAACACATTATAATACACATTCCCAAAGCCTCATACGAATTTTGAATGTTACGGTCGCTATATTTACGATAGAGTATTGGTTACGATATTCATAAGAATTGGGCTTCTGTCTAAAAATAGGGTAATGGTCGGAGACACCTGAAACGATCACAGCTGCATGAATTATACAATTGACATCGTTGGTAAAAAAAGTATCTATTAAAGTGGCAGATCCAGTGCTGTGCGCATTAGTTTAGTAACAAATGGATCCAAGCCATGCACACGGAAGGGTTACAATAGTCAGCTACTGAATGTGTGATATGATATTGAACAGATTATAGGAAAACTTTATTGTGGGTTACATCATTGCCTTTTGGATATTTCATTCAACTCATAATAAAATCTGTTATTGATATTACGCAAAAGATGACGCCACATTATGATTGCACATAATCCGTTACTTCTCTATCACATTTATATGCCGTAAATTGAGAATTAGAAGAGCGAAATATCAATAGAACAGGTTTTTGTTTACTTGAAAGTATCTAACTCATTTATAAATAGGCATCGTGCGCCACAGCGGGACGATCCTTTCTCTCAGCATTGGCTGTTTCATGCAGCATTCGTGCTCAGCATTTAATTATAACTATACAACTTATATTTGAATTTCAACATCAACTTCACCAAGGGGCGTCGGATTGTTCACGACTAGTTACTATGGCAACGGAAAGTTTGGTCACTACCTGCCGTTGGTGATGTTGCTGTAATCGCATGGATGCATGGATGATAGGGCCCGGCCGTGCGAGTTATAAGAACGCGTGCGTCAGCAAGTCGTGTTGTGCCTACAGGCATTGCAACCAATGGCACAAGAGTGGGTGAGGCCTGTAGCCAGTGGACGAACCCACTCCTCAGGCTCTAAATTCAACTATGCTTTTTTCCATCTGAATAAGATTGACGCACGTCAATACTCGTTCCATTACGGGGTGAACCAGTAATTATTTTGGGGATTTGAAGTTTTCAGACAATCGCTTTCCACAACTTGTCTTATTCAAAATTCAAAAGCTCCACATGAGCGTTTTGACGATGTGCCTTATGTGATGATAGCTACAAAAATGTGGGATTGGAGACAAATACAAAAAACTATAAATATTAGAAAATACACATAAAAATCAGTAATGAAGATTCAAAATTATAATTTTGATATACTCTTAATTACATCGTTATACTTTACAAGAGCTTTCAAACTATGTATTATATATCATGATAAGTTGAAACTGTAAAAGAAGTTATACTTATTTCTCATATCGGGATTTCACATAAAATGCGTATTAAAACTTCCAATATTCGAATAAATAAATAAAAATGCCCATGATCGCAGTTTCCTACAAAAGCTTCCAAATGATATATTGCTTGTCATGATTATTTAATTACAGAAAAAGTCTTAGGGATTCAAAAAAGTAATCCTATTATTTTTTATCACAGAAGAACCTTTGTGAATTCAGATGAAAAAAACGTTGAATATGATTGTAGTACCCCACAAGAGATTTCAAATAATTATTGTTTCTCCTGAATACTTCATAAGTTCAGAAGCATGGGTTCTTGTGAGAATGGCACAACAGAAGGACGGGTGAACATACAAACAGGCCGACGGGTGAACATACAAACAGGCCGACGGGTGAACATACAAACAGGCCGACGGGTGAACATACAAACAGGCCGACGGGTGAACATACAAACAGGCCGACGGGTGAACATACAAACAGGCCGACGGGTGAACATACAAACAGGCCGACGGGTGAACATACAAACAGGTCGACGGGTGAACATACAAACAGGCCGACGGGTGAACATACAAACAGGCCGACGGGTGAACATACAAACAGGCCGACGGGTGAACATACAAACAGGCCG
>SDVV010040300.1:0-10546 GCA_016164225.1 Gammarus roeselii | reverse complement strand
CCATGATAGCTTCCCTGCCTTGATGCAGTAGTCGTGATGTCTAATAACACCATGATAGCTTCCCTGCCTTGATGCATTAGTCGTGATGTCTAATAACACCATGATAGCTTCCTTGCCTTGATGCATTAGTCGTGATGTCTAATAACACCATGATAGCTTCCCTGCCTTGATGCATTAGTCGTGATGTCTAATAACACCATGATAGCTTCTCTGCCTTGATGCAGAAGTCGTGGTGTATAATAACATCATGATAGCTTCCCTGCCTTGATGCATTAGTCGTGATGTCTAATAACACCATGATAGCTTCCCTGCCTTGATGCATTAGTCGTGATGTCTAATAACACCATGATAGTTATCCTGCCTTGATGCATCAGTCGTGATGTCTAATAACACCATGATAGCTTCCCTGCCTGATAGCTTCCCTGCCTTGATACACCATGATAGCTTCCCTGCCTTGATGCATTAGTCGTGATGTTTAATAACACCATGATAGCTTCCCTGTCTTGATGCATCAGTCGTGATGTCTAATAACACCATGATAGCTTCCCTGCCTTGATGCAGTAGTCGTGATGTTTAATAACACCATGATAGCTTCCCTGCCTTGATGCATTAGTCGTGATGTCTAATAATACCATGATAGCTTCTCTGCCTTGATGCAGAAGTCGTGATGTATAATAACATCATGATAGCTTCCCTGCCTTGATGCATTAGTCGTGATGTCTAACAACACCATGATAGCTTCCCTGCCTTGATGCATTAGTCGTGATGTCTACTAACACCATGACAGCTTCCCTGCCTTGATGCATAGGTCGTGATGTCTAATAACACCATGATAGCTTCCATGCCTTGATGCAGAAGTCGTGATGTATAATAACACCATGATAGCTTCCCTGCTTTGATGCATAAGTCGTGATGTCTAATAACACCATGATAGCTTCCCTGCCTTGATGCATTAGTCGTGATGTCTAATAACACCATGATAGCTTCCCTGCCATGATGCATTAGTCGTGATGTCAAATAACACCATGATAGCTTCGCTGCCTTGATGCAGTAGTCGTGATGTCTAATAACACCATGATAGCTTCCCTGCCTTGATGCATTAGTCGCGATGTCTTATAACACCATGATAGCTTCCTTGCCTTGATGCAGTAGTCGTGATGTCTAATAACACCATGATAGCTTCCCTGCCTTGATGCAGTAGTCATGATGCCTAATAACACCATGATAGCTTCCCTGCCTTGATGCATTAGTCGTGATGTCTAATAACACCATGATAGCTTCCCTGCCTTGATGCATTAGTCGTGATCTCTACTAACACCGTGATAGCTTCCCTGCCTTGATGCATTAGTCGTGATGTCTAATAACACCATGATAGCTTCCCTGCCTTGATGCATTAGTCGTGATCTCTGCTAACACCATGATAGCTTCCCTGCCTTGATGCATTAGTCGTGATGTCTAATAACACCATGATAGCTTCCCTGCCTTGATGCATTAGTCGTGATGTCTGCTAACACCATGATAGCTTCCCTGCCATGATGCATTAGTCGTGATGTCTAATAACACCATGATAGCTTCCCTGCCATGATGCATTAGTCGTGATGTCTAATAACACCAATGATATCGAATCCTTATATACATGCTCTCTCTGGTCATTTGGACAAAGTGAAACTAGGAGCCATAAACAGCATTTTTCCAACTGTTGAAAACTTGAGTTTCATCACTCGAATTTTCAACCGTTGGGTTATGTTGACTATTTTCTTAAGAAGAAGAGTGGTTAGTAAGATGTGGTTTTACCACCAGTTTGTGAGGGAAATCAAAGAAAAAAATATAACATGAAGATTTTAGAGGAGTATTAAATCAAAATTCTACAACTCCTTAATTTTTACGAAATGTAATCCCAAAACCAGCTGACTTTGATGTTGGTATTTATGTCATTCCTTGCAAGGATTCTCACAAGAAATACATAGGTGAAAGTGACGATATCCGAAGAAGGATTAATTAACACCAGTACTACAGCGCGACTCTTGACCAGAATTAACCTCTGGTAAAGTACACTTTGGAACATAACAATCGTATTGCAATCAATTAAGAAAACCGTCGTTCTTAATAGAGCCAACGATGTTCCACTCAGAAAGCCGTCGTTCTTATTCGAGCCAACGATGTTCCACTCAGAAAGCCGTCGTTCTTAAACTAGCCAACGATGTTCCACTGAGGAAGCCGTCGTTTTTAAACGAGCCAACGATGTTCCACTCAATAAGTCGCTAGAATCAGTTCATATTAAGCGACCACCGAACATGAACGATTGCAAATCCAACATTACAATCGATAGTACCACTTGTAATATTTTATTTAACTACAACCCCTCCTTGTACAAAACAATCATCAGTAGTTTGGAGAGTGAAAAAAATTTACGCTGCGCCGTTGGACTGTTTGTGTTTGTACCAATGGATTCTGTAATTTTTTTAGATCCTTTCATGTTTACTATCAGCCTTATTTAACGCGAATAGGATTTTTTTGTCATGTCTTGATCAGACCATTTTGACCTTTGTACCCATTTTTTTTTGCAATTGCAGTCCTTTTTCGTGACATTTTGATGAGCGTTTGGTAGTCTTGATAAGGGTTGCAGCTCAGCTATTTGCTTTGTCTCTAATATTTTTGATAGAATGAATACATTGATTATTTTTAATCGTTCTAACATCTGTTCAAGGTTCATCTCGTTATGATCTTCCTTAATTTGTCCATATGATAGTTTCATGTAATGCCTGAGAAATAAATCAATCCTGTTGTATTAATACGATGAGTGGAAATAGTCTGTGGATCCCTGCGTTGTTTGGTGCCGTTCGATATGCATGTATCTATGTCAGGGCTTTAAAAATTCCAGGGTTTATTCAAAGGATTTAAGGATTCAAGGATTTGAACATTACTTAGGTTCAATGACATGTTGACAAAATAACAGAAATATCAGAATACGCAAATGATACGTACTAAGTCTTGGTCAGCGTGAGCTATCCAGAAGACAACATTTGCGACTTAGATGAATTTAATATAAACTTATAACTAATGTTGAGGAGTAAGGACCAACCAATGGACATTGTTGAAGGACGTCCTCTACTCTCCACTTTTCAATATGTCGAGACAGATAAAAGCATTTCATTGATCCATCCATTTCAAGAAAAATAAGCAAGGTAAGTCGGATCACCGACGTTTACTCGATCATGACTTATTCACTGTTTCAACTGACATTTACTTAAAAAACTTGAGAGCAGAAAATGTCCGACGTGAGGTTGTCTATTACATTACTCACACATTGTTTGGCGTACGATGGCACCAATTTTGAAACTAACTGCATAATTAGCATGACATATTAACATATGCACACGAAAAAAAGATTTTAATGAGTCACAATCGATGGGTACAAAAAAAGAACGGATTTCTACACGAACAAAATAATTTAAAATTCTAGCATATTAATCAGTAAAAAAAATAGAATGAAAGCATATATAAAATGAACCTGATGAAACATAAATAGTTGACACGGTAATTGTATAGCAGAAATAAAGAATAATTGGAAAATTTCTGCACGTATGGCTCAAGCAGGTTTAATTTTAGTTTACGTTTGAAGGTAGCTATACTTCTACCCGTCATTTTTCTATGGTAGTCGAATTCCAGGTTTTAGTCGCTCTGTATTTTAAAAATCGTTGGAACTGTGTGGACGAGTTTCGAGGAATTGACAAATCCGCATTGTTGCGAAGATCATACATAGGATTATTTCGAAGAAAAAATTGTTATCCGTAGTTTTAATGACGCAGAATATGCTTTGAGTGAAGGAATAAGATACGGCATAATTTGCGGTGGGGCAAGGGTTGGCCGGAGTCAGCGGGAGAAGGTGGGCGGCGCGGTGGGTAGCGGAAGGCAAGCGGCACGAAGGAACGAAGGTGACTCTTTTGGATGAACGGACAGCTCATATATGTTAATAGTTTGTTAGTAGGTTATATATATTGTTAGTTTTTTTTATGTCAGTAAGTTATATATTTTTATTTACAAATACGTTTTTGCATTTCAATGCTGGGCATACAATATCGCAATTCCATTGTATGTCATGTTGCAGATATGCATTTTCAATGTTTTTCTCTGAATGTTTAGGGGGTAATGACAAACATACATTTATAAGATAAATTTGTATTGATAATAAATCTAACAGTTACATAATAATTTACTTGTAGTATTAAAGATTAAAACGCCCTAACTTTTCGGACACCTTCATGATGAATATTTTTCAACCTTGGTATCATTTCTACGTCGTTCGATATTGATCAATTTACACGTGGCATAGATTCAATTAGTTTATTGTTATTTTCTGCGATTGTTTTTATCAGTACCCTTGCGCTCTGTTTCACTTACTCCTGCAGTAACTCCTTCATTCATTTTTCTCTATTGCGAGCTATCGCACACATAGAAAAAGAAGCCATATAAACAAGTGACTAAAACATTATTTCAAAGCAGAAGATCCCGTTATGGAATATCTTCAAGATACAAATTATTTGCTCAGGGTAAATAGGATCGCCTTTATCTATGGGAGTATTTCGTTATAATTCTCTTGCTTTGACAAATTAGATGAGATTGCTTTTATCTGTTATTTGAATTGTATTTTTTTCGATAACTGATTTGTCATTATTGCTATGTTTTTGAGTGTTAGTTTTCGTTACATATTTATGTCTGGATTACAATTCTATATAATTTTTCTGTACACATATGTTTGTATTCTTATCTAGTTGGGGTATAATTGACTCATTCGGAAGTTGGTTGGATGCTTGATATTGAATTTAGTCGACGTTTTTTTTTTATCTATTTATTTCAAATGTATATAATATCTATAGGAATAGTACGGCCTATTAGTCTGGCAGTTGACGAGTTGATGTTTGTATTTTGGATTGATGCAGCAGCTTCGTTACGAGATTCTGCATACTCCATAACGCATTATCCAGTTTTGAACCATATATATCGGTGTTCCATTGACGCGGTGTTCCAATAGCAAGAGTAGCTGAACGATATGGATGTATTGTAAGTTATTATATTGTGTTATGTATACATAGTAATGATCGGTTGATTTATGTTAAATATGTAGTGTTTTTGGAATTTTGAATAGGTATCTAATACAGTTATAGATTTTTTAGAATATTTTAAGTTTGCATCGTCCATGTAGCACACTATTTCTGACATAGTTGGTTGGTTATTGCATCATTCTTCTCATTTTATTATATCGTGACCCTTCTATTATGTGTCTTTGAGTTTTGTATGTTCTCTGTACAGTTTACATCTTCAATGCAAGGTATTGGGTATTTTTTATAATATCGGAATATCAGGATATATTACGTTTGTATCTGCAATGTATAGCATTATTTCAAGTATAAATTAGTTACAAGTTGTATATTTTTAGTGTTTTTTAGTGTTAGTGTTTAGTGTATGTTAGAGCTTATGTACGTGTACATGAACTAAAAAAAGGATGACAAAATTTGAGATTCAATACAATTTTAAAATTCCAAAATGTCAACATAATTTCACGTTTTTTCGACGCCCGGACAAAGCCAAGTTCGTCTATTGAAGTGATAACTTGGCTACTAAAAAAAGGCCCATGCTTCTAAAAAAGTTGAAATTGATTGAAATTGGAATTTTAAAATTGTATTGAATTTTTAATTTTGTTATTTTTTTTTACTCATCTACACGTACATGCGCTTGAACGTACACATGCACATACGTACACACCTCTATACACGTACATACATACATACATACATACATACACAGATGATGACAAAGGCGAGAGAAGATAGGCCCAACGTTTTGCAAAAAATTGCATGCAATCACATTATAATAGCTAGCTGCATGCCGAGATTGAAGTCAGTGTTACGTTGAGTGTAAGTGGAGCAGGACGACTCTTCCTCAAATAGACAACAATGAATGTTCACGTGGCAAATTTTAGTTTACGTGTTTTGGAAGAAGAAATCTCCGAAGATGATATGAGTCGGGTCGAATAAATCTTGACTAGGGTTGAAAATATCAGTTATCTCAAAATGAGTGAAACAAGAATCAGAAGAGTGGGAGATTACATTCATATATTGATGAAGGAGAGAGCAAGTCGGCAAATTGAAGTGAATTTGTTCTTTTGGATCCTACCTGCTGAGTCTCATCCAAACATGTAACAGAGATTTCAAGAAATATTCTGAAATCTAAACATCTGCAAAAAGATATTTGCTGGACCAAAATTGGAGAAGTGTCATACACAATATCATACATAAGCATCAAACTTAAATAAAAATGCATAACTATTGGTTAGAATGACTATTAGGTTAGGTTGCCTAGGCAATAATGTATATGGCTGTGTATGGTAACCCTTTTTGCATTCATTGATATTTGATCTATGTTGTCGTACATTGATATATATTTAGCTGATTATGCACCTTAGGCATAATTTATATCTTAGATGTACTGGTACTGCGGAGAGTACATCACAGATATGTATTAAAATGTTTCAGTGGATTTATTCAATATTCGTTATGATAGACGAAAATGGTGGGAGCAACACATCCAACTTTACAACAACAAAAAAGTCTTATTCTAACAGTAATACCATACATAAAACTTGCTAACGCTTTAACACCCATTGCAATCACTGAGATATGCGGTAAGCTTACATAAACCTTTTGAACTCAACAGTCTACTAACGAGCGATCACCTAACATTACTTGAAACTAGTCGATATTACTGGACTTGTAACGAGCAAAGTGAAAAACTATAAATATGTAGGTACATAAACTGGTAAAGATTGGTAAAAACTACAGTCTTTGGACAAATTTGATAAGAATAAAGCTTAAATCAATGAAGAAATACATGACATATGTATAAAAATGGGGGAAAAAAATATAATCCTTGGTTAGATTAGGTTAGGATAGGTTAGGATGGGTTAGGTTTATCCCCTTTCCAAATTACAAACCTATAGTGAAAAATGCAGCAGTGGATCTGGTGAAAGCTCGAATAAGTCAGATATTCTGAACTGGAACGCAATCTCATAACAAAGCCTGAATTAATCAATAACTTCTAAGTGTATAAACTGCAAACGGATCACAAACATTTATAAAGTAAGACATGCGAGAATGTTCATCTAGTAAAGACATGCGAGCGGATAACGTAATTGAGATGAACATTAAATAAATGAAAAAAATTAATACAAACATTCTACACAAATCCGGTTGATTAGTTTTCCAAGACGACTTGGAACCGGACCCAAATCCAATGTAGAGAGGTAAAACAAACCAAGTTTTGGAGCATTACATCCAATTAAGCATAATTTGTACCAAACATTCCATGAAATTAGGTAAATTTATACCTGATTTAGATATATTCGTATGATAATCAATCAAAACATACAACAACAACAACTATAAAATAGCTAAATAAGATTCTCTACTCTACCCTAACTGACGATGATTAACTATTATATACGGTGTATCCTACCACACCCAGATGATAAATCCTACTCTAATATCCCACGTGATCTGGTACATGACTAAGATCGTATACTAATAACATAACAACATAACAGACATACCGAAAAAAATCTGACATTTAAAACAAACATTGAATTTATGCAGATCTAACTGATGCTATACCTCTAGCAGGACAAAGCCAAGCCCACTGTGTCAAAACAACGAATTCTACAATGCTTTACTAGATCACTTCTCAGCAATCTACCACTGATAAAAAACAAATTTCAAAGGTAACACCCAGTCATGGTACAATACCTCAGACAAACCATGCATCTGTTTAGTCCATCATCTCTGAACAATGTCGCGCAAAGTCACATCCTGGACCTAACCAAGAATCAATAGTGGTACGGTTGTCAGGAATGGGGCTGACATGAGTCTCAAAGAGTGTAGCCATATAAATCTGGGCATCTGTTCACTGACGACCTATGCAAATCACTATAACTATCATCAGCTTGTTAGATAACCTCTCTAACAAACACACGGAAATTTTGACCGACATCCACAAGAACTTACAAAATCACATTGAACTTGAACGAACTCCAGATGACCACCAAAGAGTGTAAGCCTCCTCTACACCAAGACCCATCCATCCAGTAAATCGTCTATCAAAAACGTTACACTATACTTGCAAGGGTTCAATGACGAAATTCCACAATTATGCAGTATGGATTTACACCTCTTAAACATACATTCTTATGACTATCGTGGAAAAAAATAATTCAACAATAATAAAATAACAACGTAATTATCTACTCTGCTCTAATTCCCATTAAAAAAATTGTAATATGCTAAGTTGATCCAATATAGTAAATCGGAAATAAACGTAAACGCAACGAGCATTTTCCTAGGGAACTCTCTAACTCCTCCTAAACATTGAAGTATGGTTCTACACTAAATATACAATAGAGTAACAACAAGATCAAATTTGTAACAAATGGAATCTTCTATACATAAAATATCCACGTCAAACATTGTACCAGAATGTAAGAAGATATATATATATATAACACTAAAAATATACAACTTGTAATTAATTTATTCCTGAAATAAGGTTATACATTGCAGATACAAACGTTATATATCCTGATATTCCGATATTGTATAAAATACCCAATACCTTGCATCGATGATGTAAACTGTACAGAGAGCATACAAAACTCAAAGACACATACTAAAACGGCCATGATACAACAAAATAAGACGAATGATGCAATAACCGACCAATTATGCATAAAATCGTGTGCTACATGAAAGATGCAAACCTTAAATATCCTAAAAAAATCCAATAACTGTATGAGATAACTATTCAAAACTCCAAAATAACACTACAAATTCAACATAAATCAACCGATCATTACTAAGTATAAATAACACAATATAATAACTTACAATACATCCATATCGTTCACCTACACTAGCTATTGGAACACCGCGTCAATGGAACACCGATATATCTACTTCAAAACTGGATAATGCGTTATGGAGTAAACCAAATCTCGTAACGAAACTGCTGCATCAATCCAAAATACAAGCTTCAACTCGTCAACTGCCAGACTAATAAACTGTCTAGGCGTGGTTTACACTCTAAATTTATGTTGACAGCGGTCCTTACATCATCACAAAGCAACAGTTATCTGTTGGAAGATGTATCATGAAGCTAATCCAATATACAATAAATTAATATACAGTGATCAGACAAGAAAAACACCTTGTAACAAAACAAATCTTCTATACTTATAAGTACCTACGCTAATAATCGTAAAAGGACTTAACAAATATAAATGAAACATCACCATGCTAGAGTATATGACCAGTTACGCCTGCAATAATGTGGTATGTTTAAGTTACAAACGTAATAACTCCTAAATTCATAAGAGTATATAAGATAAATTCTTCCTAAAAATTCCAAGCTCTATAGAAATTTAACGTGCGCCAAGCGTCAATGGGGAAATAAGCTGAACTATTTATCAAGATCCCACGTGTGGAGTGAACTTTGGTAATTATTTACCAAGATTTATCACGACCAATGAAAAAATGACAGCGGGAAGTAACGCAGATGGTACAAATCTGACTAATATACCAAACTGTTCTTATACATATTAAATATTTATAAATTATGCACAAATAGAACACAAATTAACTACAAAAATAACCACCGTAACCTCTAATCATGCGATAGCCAGCAGGTTCCGAACGACTCAATTAAAAAACTATATATAACTAAATATTAATATAAACGTACAATATACCAACAAAAATGTATATAGAATATAAATATACAAAATACCAAAGAATAAAAAGTCCAAGTCAATCGCCAAGTCGTTAGCTAATAGCCGAGCGATAGTAAACCTTCCATAATTTTCCGACAAACAGTACATATATAACACAAAATACCCCATAATAAACATCTAAACCACATAATGCTCTAACAGCGGTGGATGAGTAATAATTATATCAATGCAAAATATCTCATATATACAAATTTTATTACCACCCCATTTGTTTAAATTCAAAGGTCCTTCAAAGAAATATTTCAAGTTCTCCAAGAAAGTCTGAAAAACAGGACTTGATCCAATATTTAGACATAAATCGTTGCAAACTCAGTGAATGTGTACGTAGTGAAGAAATAATTATATGATAACCGTTCAAAATCATACAGGAACAATAAAATACCTAAATTATTCAATACTTTACCCAATAACAACGGTATCCTACCAGACGCCCCAGACATATCCTATACCGCTAACTCACGTGTATGATCAATCAACCCGTGATACAGATAGACGTTACCAACCATGTAACAACTAAACTGAAATAAATAGTAAATTCAGATTTACCTCCTAAGGTTGTCTAAATGGAACATACATTTTGTAGCCCTATATCAAAAGCGAACGCTAGTAAAAATTTCAACCACTCCAGAACAGGGATAAATCAAATCTTTCTTAACTGTGGCATCCACGGCTTAATCGTAACAGAACCGTAAATATATATATATGTATATA
>SDVV010040299.1:0-10546 GCA_016164225.1 Gammarus roeselii | reverse complement strand
TATATATATATATATATATGTATGTGTGTGTGTGTTTTTAAATGAACAAATAATTCCGGTTGCAATCCCGTAACAAATGTCTGTTCGTAACGTAATTCCGTCCCAGTTCCGTTACGTTAACTTACTGACGTTGTGGTTATGATCTCCATGACACTAAAGTGATACAGTTTCTTCATATAAGAATATCTATAACAACGGAGGGCTTCGTGATATAAGTACTTGGATACTAGCCTATTCTCAGTGTTTTTCATTCATTTAGTTCTAAGTAAAATAAAACTTTCCCAAAATGATGCAAGTTCTTCGCTATTTTGTTGATCCCGAGTTTCATTTGGTTTAGTTCCTCTGCGTGTCGCTGTGGTAGGGTTCCTTTCAATGTCCCGAGTTGGGCCCGTTCCTCTGCGTGTCGCTGTGGTAGGGTTCCTTTCAATGTCCCGAGTTGGGCCCGTAAAGATCCATTACATGACGCCGTCGCAGAAGCTCTTCATCATCTGCGTTCGGTCGTTAGCGCAATTAAAGATAATAAGGGAGAAAGTGAAGATAAAGACGGTCGGAATCAGAGAACAATTCCGAATGCATTTGGGCTCTAAGTGATTCTCCGATTAATGGATGGACGGACGCAGGAAATAATGAACAAGTACCGTAGAGGCGAATTTCTGTATGGATGTCGACAGGCTGCAGGGTAAAAAAACTGAGGAAAAGGAGATGAATTGAATTCCTTGCGTATCTTAATGGACAGGGAGGGCCAGTGCTCCTCTCACTGTCTTTTTGTGGCTGGGACAATGGGGTAGAAAAATTGAAGAATAAATTGTAATCAGCATGTTTGCCATCTGTAAAAATGTTATTTTTCGTTTTCGTAAAACATTGACGGTACAGTGCCGGTGCCGGTGCCGGTCCCCGTTAACATAGACACTTTAGAGAAGGAAATCAAACACCAGTCGGAGTGACACAGAAAATTGACACTGAAGGACATTTCTGGATAGCGGGAGTGCAATATACCCCAAGAAAGGCATCGTATTCCGGTAAAGAATACAATTTATGGGACTGCGTGCAGATTAGCCTACAGGGATCATCCCTTAGAGGGATCATGCTCTAGAGGGATCATGCACTAGAGGCACCATACCTTGAGTGATCACGCCTAGGAGGGATCATGCCCAAGAAGGATCATGCGTTGGAGGGATCATGCCTTTGAGGGATCGTGCACTAGAGGCATCATACCTTGAGGGATCACGCCAAAGAGGGATCGTGCGTTAGAGGGATCACGTGTTACAGGGATAGTGTTTTAAAAACTTATGTTCACGATAATTGTACTGGTGTGGTCGTTGAACAGCTCCAGGTTACAGTTGACTGTAAGATAAGTGAATGATTACTCAATGATGTCTTTTCTCTACTTTAAACTGCCAACAGTCTGTCCCACTGTAGGTGTATTCCTGAAAGATAAGTAAATAAAAAATAATAACGATATTTCACATTCAAACTTCAAAATTACAATAAAACTTTATTGTACAATCAATTTTATTGTTGTTCTCTCTTAAAAAAATAATCACGATATTTCACATTCAAACTTCAGAACTACAATAAAACTTTTTTGTAATTAATCAAATACAGAGTGTGTTTACAGCTGAAGTGTAAATGGACCCACTCTCTTCGTCAGCGTGAACTGTTCTACAAACATTTATGTCCCATATTCCCGGAATTGGACCACCAGAATCGAGGAAGTTATCGTCCGATACCCTACAGAATGGAAGGGGGTCCTTCTAAGAGACCTTCCAGATCGAAAAAGATCCTTCTCATAGACTCTGCAGATTGGAAAGGGGTCCTTCTCAGAGACCTTCCAGGTTGGAAAAGATCCTTCTCAGAGACCCTTCTGATTGGAAGGGGGTCCTTCTAGGAGACCTTAAATATTGAAAAGGATCCTTCTCATAGACTCTTTAGGTTGGAAAGGGTCTTTATCAGAGTTCCTGAAAACAGGAAGAGGGTCCTACTCAGCGACACTCAAGATTTTCAATGGGTAGGTAACGTTCCTCGCACACCTTTCACCCCTCTTCCTTATGAGGCCCTATCTTATACCCCTCTTCCTTATGAGGCTATATCTTATACCCCTCTTCCTTTTGAAGCCCTATCTTATACCCCTCTTCCCTATGAGGCCCGACCTTATACCCCTCTTCCTTATGAGGCCCTATCTTATACCCCTGTTCCATATGAGGCCCTATCTTATACCCCTCTTACTCATGAGGCCCTACCTTATACCATTTCTTCTTATGAGGCCCTATCTTATCCCCTCTTCCTTATGAGGCCCTACCTTATACCCCTCTTCCTTATGAGGCCCTACCTTATACCCCTCTTCCTTATGAGGCCCTTTGCGCTACTAATACATTCGCTTGGTCCATCATAATGCTTAGTTTGTTCAGCCGTAACGTTAATGGCCCTATTAAGAGGAGTGAAAGCACGGGTTGGGGCGTGAACGGAGATGCCGTTTATTGAAACGGTCACATCAACTAGAGTGGCAGGGGGCATGATGCCTGCTCCTGATAAAAGAAGTTTGGAAGCGCAAAAACTAAAAGAGGAGGAAGACGAGAAGAGATAACTAGGTTATTGGTATATGTGTCTTGTTTTGGAAGAAGAAGAGGGAGAAGAGGAAGGAGAGAAGAGGAAGAAGAGAGTTATTAGGATATTGGTATATTTGTCTTGTTTTGGCGGTTCTTTTAAAAATGGGTTTTATCTCTGGTTTGAAGACCAGCTTTTCGTTGTCGTAGGGCCGTTGATTTCAATTGATGATAGCGATCCCCATCGATCGGCCGACGCTGATTTGGACGGCCAATACAGACAGGAATATTTGCCGCCCCGCCGCCGAGGATATTAAAGGAAAAATATATTGTCCTTTGTGGTTTTGTTTATAACAAAAATATCAGCGCAGGCCAAGTGGAAAAAAGAATACAGTTACAGACGATACAGTGGCCAGTCCGAATCCCCCAAAAGGAGGGTAGCAAATGCACTCATCTCATGCACTTACACACACATAGAAACTAACGCTTCTATCGCAATAGGGAACAGCTAAGATTCCGCGACACACACTTCGGGTGAGGAGGGAGGACCAGACAGCTTCCATTGGTTAACCACGGCTGCGTCATTGTTGCCTCTGCTACACACATCCATCCCGTTTTTCAACGACACAATCACAATCATTCAACACTAACACCTAGTCACTGTGGGCTCTCTTGCCACCTCCTCACTGATGCCTATCCTCCTCAAGCCCTGCTTCACGCCATCCTTTCACCCAAACTTCGGGTTTCCTCTAGGCCTACGACCACTCCCCTCCGCATTCATCACCCTTTTCGTCAATCTCCCATCATCCATCCTAACCGTGAATCCGAACCACCTCTACTCCGTCCTCTTTTCACCTCATCATCCTTGCTCTAATTTGACCAACGACATTATTGGTCCCATCCCTCACTTCACTCCGGCCAGAGCAACGGTCTCCCTCGCATCGTCCTACAGCGCATTACACTCTTCAGTGCACCCAACACTTTTTGGAGTGAATAGTCTTTCTTCATTAGATTGCGTTTCATTTTTATGCGCCCAGTCTTCTCCGTATGAGAGCCCGGGTACTCGAAACACGGAACTTTCCCCAGTAACTCTCCATTCAGTCGGATACTGATGGGCCTCGTATCTGTATTCCTCAAACATCTCACTAATTCACTCCAATACCCTCATTAATTCCCCTCAGTCTCTTCTCACCCACTCCTACAAACGTCAACACTAGCCTAGACAACGTCTTCTCCGAATCTGCTACCTGTGCCGCATCATAGGCAAGTAACAACTGTTCTAACTGCCACCTTCTCTCTTAACATCGCCCTTGTAAACTCGAGCTCATCTCCTTAACCAGTTCATCCCTGTTGAGATTAAACAACCAGGAAGGCAACATGCAGCCCAGTCTTAGTTCCACTTCACTGTGATCCAAGCACTCAACTCACTCAAAAACTAAGACACATGCTCAGCTGCCAATTAAAAAACCCTGAACCGCTCAAAGGTCAATTTCCACATTCCACGCAAACGTAACACCCTCCACACGCCTTCCTTTCGACCTTATCATAGAACTTTTACGGGTCTAAGAAAGCCCAAAACTCATGGTTTCCCTTCTCTCCTAAAAAATATGATCTGAAAACTTTAGGCCACTCATAAAACTCCACTGTTCCTCGCCAATTGCACCATCCGTGCTGTCTCGACACACAAAAAAAAATTTAGTAGCCTCACCAAGCATCTGATTACCATTACTCCACCCCTCTTTAGGCACTCAGTGGCTTGGCCGTCCAAACCAGTGCCTTCCCTTTTTCCATCACCTCACCGCCTCCTGCTGCTCTTTCTTAGTAAAGCCCTCAACAAATATTTCTCCAGAGCCGTCATCCCTGCATCTGACCCATGACAACAATGTCAGGCTCTCTGATGTCCGCAACATTCAACCACTCCTCAAACTACTCTTCCGTACATCGTCATTGTCAAACGACATCCGCAGTGTACATCTTTTGTCACCACTTCCTTCCTCGTCTCCCCGTTCCTAACTCTCTTCGCCTTTATCTAGAATATTTTCTTGTTCGCCTCAAGATTCTCTCACAACCGTCTGCCCAACATGGCATCAGCATCCCTTTTTCTTCTCCTTAAGATGATCTCACAACCGTCTGCCCCACCTGGCATCAGTGACCCTCTTTGTTTTCCTCAAAATTTTCTCACAACCGTCTGCCCCACCTGGCATCAGCGACCCTCTTTCTTCTCCTCAAGATTATCTCACAACCGTCTGCCCCACCTGGCATCAGAGTCCCTCTTTGTTCTCCTCAAGATCTCTCACAACCGTCTGCTCCACCTGGCATCAGAGTCCCTCATTGTTCTCCTCAAGATCTCTCACAACCGTCTGCCCTACCTAGCATCAGCGTCCGTCTTTGTTCTCCTCAAGATTCTATCACAACCGTCTGCCCACCTGGCATCAGCGTCCCTCTTTGTTCTCCTCAAGATTCTCTCACAACCATCTGCCCCACCTGGCATCAGAGTCCCTCATTGTTCTCCTCAAGATCTCTCACAACCGTCTGCCCCACCTAGCATCAGCGTCCCTCTTTGTTTTCCTCAAGATTATCTCACAACCGTTTGCCCCACCTGGCATCAGAGTCCCTCATTGTTCTCCTCAAGATTCTCTCTCAACCGTTTGCCCCACCTAGCATCAGCGTCCCTCTTTGTTCTCCTCAAGATTCTCTCACAACCGTCTGCCCCACCTGGCATCAGAGTCTCTCATTGTTCTCCTCAAGATCTCTCACAACCGTCTGCCCTACCTGGCATCAGCGTCCCACTTTGTTCTCTTCACCCAACGATTCTGAAAAGAATTACGCCTGTCACTGAAAAACAATTCACGGCAGCCCAAGTGCACACGAGAGAGTCTAAAAGAATGTTGTATTCTTTATTTAAATGGCTTTTTACAATGTTTATGATAATACCTTGTATTCTTGATTGGATCCCAATATTGATTCATGTATTGGTTCAGTAGCTCAATATATTTTGGCTGTATGGAAGAGAAATTCGACTATGTCATTCAGTGGATTTGGCTAATTTAAGATTTTTTTTGCATGACATGTGAATGCTGGCACGCTTGTCGATATTTTGTGAGATTTGCTCTTTTTTATCAGCACACTCTTTTAAAGCATTTATATTGGTCACTATTTGAGTTTAAATGATCCTCAAAAGCTAACCCTTACTCTACGAAAAACTATCTGCCTCTGACCAAGGTGAACCAATCTCTAATGCCTGCTAATTTTCTTCATTTACATTCTAAATATGATCGAAATCTTATGACAACACCTGAATCGAGCAATAATTTCTAACAATGTTGGACACATCCTCTCCTAACAATTAGTGCCTCTTTGCAAACCCTCCCCCACCCCCAACTTATTGTTTAATAATGTTGTGAGGTAGAGGGGGAAGGTGGTGGAACAGTCTTTTTAGCTAGCACTGCTCCCTAACCCTAAGCAGTAGGGGACTTCCTCCGTGCCCAGGTCACAGTCAATTTATTCACCCACGTTGCCAATCCTCATCAGAGAGTCGGTAGGAAGTTTGTCCAAGTTATTTTGACTTGCAGTTCCAAAGTCTGCCCCTGGCGCTGCATGCGGAACGTAAACCGGGGCAAAAAACGGAGCAACACAAGGACGTGGAATAGGGGGGAGGGTAGGGGAGCGACTTGGGATGGAAAGGAAGACAAGCCTTCCATAATATGTTATAGTGACCAGCATTAGAACTGTACAGTGAATTTATTATGACTGATCGTGCTAGAGCTTTTGTTAGTGTTGTTTTATTTAATTATGTTGATGCTTTTCAGGTTTTTCAAACAAATCGACATGCGTGAATAGCTGATAGTAATTTTGTTTCGTTTGGGAGGATAAAAACGATTTTGTGTAGTTGAAACTAAGATAGCGCACAAATTCTCTTCCACTCAATAGCAGTTTACTTCTGGCGAGCTGAAATATCTCTCTTATTCGCATAAGTGGGTTTTGACTTGATTGTTGGGCTTGAAACATTTGGCATCTTTGACTATTGCTTGATATTCAGGCCCAAAATTCAGGATTGAAATTTGCATGCAATTTTTATTATTAAATTGTGTTCATCAAAGCATCAGAATCAAATTAAAAATGAACAAAAGAAAACATTCATTCATATCAGGAATTTTAATTTGATCGCGTATTATATAAATGTTACACTAGTATTGAGTGTAACATATAACACTCAAAAATATTTAATCCAATACCTTAGCAATAGAGCACGTCCAGGTGGTGCACTCTTCCTCCGAACCCGTTGTTCTATCAACGAGAACGAACGAAAGCAGACACATAATCCACGGAGAGACGGATACACGTGGTTTCGTTTAACCTCAATCAAACTGAAACTAAAATAATTTCATCTTTTCATGATAATGACCTAATTAAAATTAACGTTTACTTCAGTGTGACATATTTTATTTTTCTAAGAAGTCCCTCCTTGCTGTAATATCAATCTCTCTTCAACAGAAGTGAGGCACTACAAAAAGGGCTATTTACGTTTTTGAATTTTTCAAAACTCAATAACAGATACAGACACTAGGCCGAATCCCTTGGGAAAAGAGTGACCGACTACAAGGCGCACCTCACACTCCTTTCATACACTCACACTCAAACACACTTAGCTTTTTTGCGGTAAAGAGTCCTGTCGTAAACCCTGCAAAACCCTCTGGGCCAGGAGGGGAAGTCCGAAATCAGTATCAGCAGCAGGGCCCTACAGTAAAATTGTTTCACTCCTGCCACGTCTTAGTGACTGCATCCCCTCCCCCTTCTTCCCAACCATCCAGTCTCTCGACGCGACGCCACGAACGGGAAAACACATCAGGGCAGCGTCAAAACTCATCCATTCACCATCCTCCACTCACGCCTGATCATTGCCCGCTATCCTGCGACCTTCACACTGATGTCTCTCCTTCCTAACGCCAACCATCTACACAAACTTCGGTCTACTTGATCACCCTTTTCATCGATCTCACATCATCCATCCTCATCAAGTGGCCGAACTGTGTCAGAACACGTGAAGAGACTCTGTCTTCAAACTTCTTCTCCGTCACCGATCTTGTCCCAGTCCCACTTTCACTCTGAACCAAGCACTCACCTCACTCACCACTCTGATACATGCTCTGCTGTCAAAAGAGAAACTCTGAACCGCCTTCAACATATTTTTGCCCACTCCATGCAGACGTAATACCCTCAATACCCTCTATAGTGCTTCTCTGCCGACCCTGTCACAGACTTTTTCCAGTTCCATGAGGTGCAGAATATATCCTTTCTCTCTGCAAGGTACTTTTGCACAGACTTGTCTCACTGTAAAATCTTATAGTTCACTCTCTACCTATTCTAGAGCCATACTGTTCATAGCCAATTGCACATAACAAACTGACACCTCTCAAGTTGGAGCATTCATTTGTATCTCCTTTGTTCTTGTACAACGGAACAATGCAAGCCCTGCGCTAATCAATCGAAACCAAGCCCGACACGAAACACAGGTTAAGTAGCCTCACCATCCATTCGACTATCGTTACTCCACCCCTCATCAGGCACTCATTTGCCACGCCGTCTAAACCAGTGGCTTTCCTTGCTTCTATCACCTCATCCGCCAACCGCACGTTTTCCTTAGTATTGTCCGCAATGAATCTCTGCCCAAACAGGCTACATCGTTTGACAGCTTCTTCTGTCGAAAATTGCAGCGGCGAATCCTATTCCTAATGCATTATAAAGTGTTTCTATTTGCAACAAACTTTATGACTCTAAAAGTAGAGGAAGGTGCACGATTTTTACCTGCGGCCGATTATTTCCTCCTTCTGACGCATCGAAACTTTCTTCCTAAATGATATTGAGAGCTATTCAACACCCTTCTATTTGATAGAAGGACTCAGAACTGGAAACGTAATCGACCATTTAAAAGAACAGATTGAACATGATTACATATCAATGTGGGATCGACTAATTTTTCGCAGCTCAATCCCAATCTGTCAATGGAGGATAATAAATCCAACATTATTCCGATACCTGGGAAAAATGTGTCATGGGTGGGTCAACCTTAACGACTAACCCAACTTCTTCTTCGGTTCCCAGTTGATGCTTCTTCAGAAAACTGTACAGTATAAATACAAACGGACGAACAGAAGACAGGCATTATTGATCTCGATTCGATGTTATGCCAGGAGTAATATCAGAGCATTTATCGTCCTTTTTAAGTAACACATATTGGGATATCCTTTGAAGTTTACTAATTGCAGACTTTGGCATCAGTTTTGGTTCATAATAACCTTCTGCCTTCGCAGTGAAAAACGGTGCAGATTTTCATGAAGAAATTCCCTTAAATATTCTTCACATTATTCTGTAGATATTTAAAGTTGTACCCCCACATTTCCTTGAACACGATCCTAAAACACACAGCTCCATTCCCTTACCCCAAATCCCATTTTAGGACTGCGAGAAGATTCAACTCCTTACCAGATCCCAAGACCCGACGGCTTCAACTGTCAGCGTTTATACGTGACTGAAGTACGAGCATGGGCCCGTGCCTGCCGTACGTTCAAATAATCCGTGTCTGGCGTCCGTTCCAGGAATTCGCGTCTGCCGTCCGTTCAAGGAATCCGTGTCTGACGTCCGTTCAAGGAATTTGTGTCTGCCGTCCGTTCGAGGAATCCGTGTCTGGCGAACGTTCAAGGAATCCGTGCCTGGCGTCCGCTCAAGGAATACGTGTCTGGCGAACGTTCGTGGAATCTTTGCCTGATGGACGTACCTACAACACGTGAGTGTAATACACGCTTTGTGTGTGTTACTGGAGAACGTGCCTGGAGTACATTCATAGAGTAGGGGCCTGGAGTGCGCGCGGTTGAAATCCGTGGCTATGATACGTGGCCGTGGTACGAGCATTAAGTACGTGAGTGAAATACGCGCTTGGTGTGTGTTTCAGGAACTACGGGCCTGGAGTACATGCATGGAGTACGTGCCTAGAGTGCGTACGGTTGGCGTGGCTATGATACGTGGCTGCAGTACGTGCCTGAAGTACGTGAGTTGTATACGCGCTTGGTGTGTTACTGTAGAACGTGCCTGGAGTACATGCATGGAGTACGTGTCTAGAGTGCGCAAGGTTTAAATGTGGCTGGGATACGCGACTGACGTACGTCCCTGTAGTACAAGTATGGAGAACGGGCCTGGAGAACGTGTCTGGAAGACGTACCTGGAACGCTTGCTAGAAGCGTGATGGTAGGCAATACAATACTGGAATTCCGACTTGAACACAGAGCTTTACTTGGTCTTGAAACCATCCTAATATAAGAGCTGTATGAGGATGCTTAGGTCAAGTAGTTATAAGGGGTGAGGTAATTGGTGCGTGTTACAAAAGGTCAGTTATGCCACTTGTGTGTTAGAATACATGTTCGTTCCCGTCGACAGACTCACGCACGTCAAGGCATTTAAATGAAAAGCTGCCCAATATGAGGAAAACTACTTCTGTGTTTGGTGATTACCATTGGAAGGAACACGAAGCGGTCATTCGTATGTGTATTAACACCGGAAGACGTGCGAAACTGTGCTTGATTTTTATATTTTTGAAGTTGGTATTGTTTGACATGTTTCTGATTCTTGTCCGGCAATGTTTCTTATTTATTTGTTGTTGAATTCTAGGGAGCCCTACCACATGAAGGTGATATTCTATGACTTCAAGGGAGCTCTAGCACCCGGGATGACCATTCTCTCCCTTTAAGGGCGCTCGGGCACCAGGGCAGAGCATTCTCTCACTTCAAGGGAGCTCTAGCACCAGGGCAGAGCATTCTCTTACTACAAGAGAGCTCTAGCACCAGGGCAGAGCCTTCTCTTACTACAAGAGAGCTCTAGCACCAGGGCAGAGCATTATCTTACTTCAAGGGTGCTCTAGCACCAGGGCAGAGCATTCTCTCACTTCAAGGGAGCTCTAGCACCAGGGCAGAGCATTCTCTCACTTCAAGGGAGCTCTAGCACCAGGGCAG
>SDVV010040298.1:0-10546 GCA_016164225.1 Gammarus roeselii | reverse complement strand
ATCTATATGAATGTATATTTGAATAGAAGTATTTCTTAGAAAACGTAATCTCAGTAAAAAGAGGAGAATGAAGGCTGCTAAAAACATCTCGTAATATCACAATGTATTAAAAACAGTAGAGCTTTCGAGCGTATCCCGACACTCATAATCAGTACCATCTAAAAATGCGGAAAGGATTGACAAATGTGAGGGCACATGATTCAAATTAGTAAAAAATTAAGCCTAAACAAATTATCACCTAAAGAACAACAAACAATTAAAATGAATTTGCAAAACTGAAAGAATGGAAGACTAGAAATTTAAAACCTAACAGACATAATCGAACACACAAACGGCCCATCGCAAACCATTCAAAGGAGTAGAGGATGCTAAGTCATTCAGAGAGGGGCTGGTTTGATGTATTATGATACTGTCAAGAAATTTCAAATTGGATTTCTCAGTCGATCCAACTATTTTGAAACTCCCCTATTCAGCAATGCGGGTCTTGGGCTGACGCGTGGTCTCCCCACAGTACGTAGCCTGACACTGGCTTCACGTGTATTGGTAAGCCACATTGCTTCTCAGTAGAGGAGGCATCTTATCCATAGACCTAAAAAAACTTTCTATGTTGAAACTATTACGAAAAACTATGTGCAAGTCAATTTGGGGATGAAATTGTTGAATTATCATGTTGAAATTCCTTTTCACTAATCTATTAGCAATCCCAATGTAGGGGATACTAATGTAAACTTCCTTCCTGGAGGGCAACTGAGCTGGGACTTCACCGTGATGCAAACTTTTGATCAGCTTGTGAAAACTAGATTCGATAACTGCTAAGGGATATCCATTAACCGAAAGATACTTCCTGAGGTAATCCAGTTCAAGAGCGAATGCGGCACTAGTAGAACAATTTTTGTACGCTCTGTTGTTGGTTTAAGCCCAAACGAATCTAACAAGTAGTGTTGATTCTCATTTTTAAATATGAGGATCCAATAGCCGCTTTCGCTGTTAACAATCATATATCCGTCTATGGGATTCATGGGCATTTGTTCTCGGTGGCTTCTGCTTGTCAATGGGTGGACTCCCCAGCGATGGCTTCTTGATACTAACCAAATGAAGAAACCTACTATCGTACAATGGGTTTTGTATGTTCGTCGGACCCCTTGACGCTGTCCTGAGACGAAGTAATGGAGACCCTACCGCGCTTTATTGGAAATAGTGGAACAGATGCTGTGATTTGCATCGTATTGGGGCGCTAAGGTGACGGAGCACAGATTGGAGTATAGATATGGAATAATTAGGCGTATGTATTAGTGATACTAACGTACTTAGATTAGGTTTCAGACAACGGACGGCGTCGGACACGACCTGCGTCCCTATGGCAGATTTCAGGACCCCTCCCAAGCTTTTGAATTGAGTTGAGATGTCTTGTATTTGTGTTTATTTATATCATAAATATTTATTGTTTATTGGCATAGCATGGTAAGTTTATGAGAGCTATAATCACTCAGCACTCTGATCCAGATATGCAAGACCCAGACCAGAAGGAGATTGCTCCCCGTTCATTGTTGACGGTCGGGGGGGGGGGGAGGTAGTGTGTGGCTAGTCCTCGTCTGCCTGATACATAAAAGAGGAGGTCACATTAACACACGGCAAATGCTAAGTCGGTCGATTTAAACTGTTCTTCGGACCATTCAACGAAGTGTGTGCTACATTTAAAGACCGTGTTTATGTGTTTGATAAAGTAATCAGGCCGACTTTACTTTATTCAAACAGTGTAAGAGTGAAACTTTCCTCACTGGCCTCCCCAACCGGCTTCTCCATCTACAGTCGAGAAGCGAGCAAACCACAGACTCTCTGTGCCTCGGTAAGCCACGTACACAAAAACCTCACCCTTACTCGACACTGCTTACCTCAAACAATGCGGTAAGACCTCGCGCTTCCTGCCCTTTCCGGCATATCAGTTCCCTGCGTTCAACGCACATCACTTCATCGCCCTCTCTGCACAACAGTTCATTGCGTTCTCCGCACATCACTCCATCGCCCTCTCTGCACAACAGTTCATTGCGTTCCCCGCACATCACTCCATGGCCCTCTCTGCACAACAGTTCATTGTGTTCCCCGCACATCACTCCATCGCCTTCTCTGCACATCAGTTCATTGCGTTCTCCGCACATCACTTAATCGCCCTCTTAGCACATTAGTTCATCGCACTCGAAAGGCTCAGCACAAAGCAAGGCATCACACCCTTAAGAACTTCGATTCCTGCTACAGCTGTGCTCGTCCGACGAACCCCGCGCCAAGTGAGCTGTAACCGCAGCCCTCCTGCCTTGCCAACGAAGCCCGCGTGCCCTTCAATGCCTTCTAGAGTCGGCCTTGCCTAGACACATCCCATCACAGCTGATCTGGATACTCGCGTCAATCCTGGATTTGACTTTGGACATCGTACAAAAAAAACGTCTCTGTAGAAGACTCTTTCAAGCAACAGGTTGTCTGGTTATCAAAATAGTGTTTCAATGCGTGTCTGCTTTAGTGTTTCTAAGCGTGTCTACTTCAATGTACTCGATGGTGCGTACTCAAACATTTTATCCTGCGTTTAAATAGCACTTGCTACAATATTGCTTTAGTGCAGAAATATTTCTCATAAAGAGTGTGTATTATGAGTGTAAAGCGCCAAATGAAATAATGTTCTCTTGAGCTGTGATGACTTGGAACCAATCCCACAAGTGATTTACTCTGTCGAATTCCACACTATAAAAAACAGTGTCATTAGTTTCATTGTGTTCTATTTTGTGTTTTATTAGTTCGATTTCTATCTTAACTTAAATTATTTTCATTTCAGCTGCCCTCATATTTCTTGTTTGTACTATATCAATGTTATCAAGGGTTTCGGTATACTGATTTCGAACATCTCGAATGACACTAGTATTGCCACAGCATAACAAAACCACAAGTATCTTGTATCAGGAAGTAACATTGTATTGTACCACTTTACATCTTGCAGCTTAGAATCGTGCTACGATTTCATAACACCCCATTTACTGAAATGTAAATACTTTTTCATCATCTTCTGATACTCTGCCGGTCATGTCTGGTACAAGGTTGGTTAAGCTTTGCATCCAACCCAAATCCCGCAATAGGAAGTAACCTTGCGCCAACGCGCATCCGATGATACACGCATCCTAGTCACATTTGTATTATTCCCGTTTTAATTCCGTTTTTGAATCGTCAACATAACCGTCACATCCCGCATCTAATTATAGTATTGCATTCATATCTGCTGTCAACACGAAATCACATAAAATAGACTCAAGCTAACGGTCCATTTTCCCACCGATTTATTCTATAACAGTCCAAGATGATTCAGGCTAAGCTAGAATGTGGCATCTACCACACCTCGAGTGCCCCCGAACTAATGGATTGCAAAAGTTCTTCTGGCTCTGCCAAGACTTTGAGCAGCAGCCCCCTCAAATGGGGTATGCAAGACATTGCGCTGTAAATTTTGTCAAGCGGCAGAGGAAACAAAACAACTGAAAGCACAAATCAGTCACGCTTCCAATGGCTTATCCAAAACAGAGACAGTCTTATCCAATAGCTTATCCATAACAGAGACAGTCAACACGGATACCCGATTGCTAGCTGTTGAATTAAAATTGGAAAACGTGCTGAAACAGTTTCACGAATTTAAAGATCTGATAAGATGCGAATTAGCAGCAGTCAAAGTAATTGTCAATGCCACCCAAAATCAAGTAAAAAAACTCCAAGTGCACCACGACTCCGAATTCGCGAAGAAGCTTTCAGCTCTAGACGCTGAGACAAACGATCGTATTAAACCGATAAAAAACTCAGTCAGAGATAGCGAGGCACTGTATACAACTGTAGTTAGTAGGAGGCAGCCACGCTGTGACAATGCAACACACGTTGGACCCCAATCTCACCACTTTAGACCCAATACACGTCCCCGATTATTATTATTATTAATAATAAATCTTTTATTTCCATCGTCTAGCAATGGGTTTTCAATACTTAGGTCTGACACATCAAACTTTTTTTTTGAATGTTGTATTTGAATTAGCAAAGCGAGAAATAAAAATGAATTTGCGACAGCACATCTATTATCGGCGACCGATTTGTAGCTACTTCGTGTTACAAAACAGTTTTCACAATATGTGCTATATTTTTAAGTGAGAAACTCATGGGCATGGGATTGATAAATCCAAAATTAATGAATACATCGCAGCTCATCTCTAGTAGGCGGCTGACTTGTCCTTCATGGAACCGAATGGAATACACAATATACCATTCAATATAAACTAACACCTATTTATTCATACAAATATACATATACATGCACGTACATATATGTACAAGTACATATACATGTACACATACAAATACACACATATACGCGTACATACTTACATACATATATGGACGACAATCAGTATAATTCAGTGGGGGAGTACAAAACTCAGATGGACGGATTTCTCCAAGAGAAGAATAGAGAACAATGTTACCTTTTATGATGGCGATTGCAACCTAAAAATTGTAGGGTAATTGGTAGAATTCATCAATTTATTTATATATGTATCGAATTTACCTCTGTGATAGAGTGCGGCTACATATTATTCACCGACAGACAGAGCACACTTTAAAAAGATTGAGACATTGAAATATATGAGACTTTAGTTAACACCAAGGGTTATTGGCAGGGGCAATTGTGATTAGTGTGGAGATATAATAACCAGTTACAGCAAAGTATCAATGAATCAGAATAATCCAATGCTGTATATGTATATGAATATACTTCCGTTATAGAAGACAAAGTAGAGTATTAGCTTATAAGGCAATGATTGTATCATCAAAAATGGTGCGGTAATTGTCAGACCCAGTTCAATGAATGATATTATAAACGAGTTAACCTTTGTCAAAGTTAGAAGCTGGCTATCGTTCCTCGAAAAAACTGAGTTTGTATTTTATTTATACTAAAATTCGATGTATTGCCCGATGAAATGAACTCTCAGACTACAGAGGAAATTATTCTGATAGGTGATCCTTCAAATCAAATCAGCGAAAAGGAAATTCAACAGAAAATACTAGGCAAAGCTGATTTGAAAACTGACGAGGTCGAAGGCATAATCGCAAAGGAAATGATACATTCATCAAAGCGAATTATAATAATAGTCGGAGCTAAAGACTTGCCGCAGACGGAATGGACATGGATAAGGTATAAAGCCATGCTGAACAACATCAAACCTTCACACGCAAACCTCCATGTCACTGGCATCTTGCCCCATCTGAATCAAAGTAGATAAAAGTTAGGCAAGATGATTTTACATAACAATCGCCTAGCAGCTTTCTGCAAAGCCCAGAAAATCTCTTTCTCGGATCATTGGGATACGATGACAGACCCAAATTACTATAACTTTAATATAATCACCAAAAAGGCTTGCATTACCACGAATGAACTTGATATCATCGAAAACATCATTAAAAACATCGGCGCTGGACTTGTCAATGAAAATAAGTAAAAAAACGTTAACGATATCATACCAACAACTCCACCAGCAGTGCCCGACGAAACGACACAGCATTCCGCCCGTTTCAACACGAGATACACAAGAATTACAAGTGCCCATCAAAACACTACCACGCCCTCCGCCCGTTTAAACACGAAATACACAACAAATACAAGTGCCCATCAGAACACCACCACAGGTTCTAGCAAAAAGTTACTGTTATCAATTCAGTCCGAGTTAGAGGCAGTAGTCGCAGCTTCGCTAGCACAACCCGTGTAAACAAAAACGAAAGTCTTTGCTCCGAAACGAGACCTCAGAGTAGAAGCAAAATAAGTCCAACAAATCAAGTCAATGTGACTAACGGTACTCTCAAATGTTACTACGTGAACGCTAGAAGTCTGCGAGACAAAATCGAAGAATTAAGTATTCATGCAATAAATGAAAGTATCAACATAATAGCAATTACGGAATCGTGGATGAAATTGATCACCAGGAATTATTTAGGCGAATTTACTCTTCCTGGTTACTCATAATTTCACATAGATAAACAAGGCCGAGAGGGCGGAGGAGTGCAGTTTCTCAAGAGAAACACTCTGCAAATATTAGGAGTCACCATTCCAAACAACAGGCACGGCATAGTATCAATCCAAGTAGTCGGTAAACACATAAAATGTCAAATCACTCTCGTCTATCGCCTCCCTAGAAGCAAGGCTGCAGATGATATCGATCTTTACGACACCCTCGTCGATGTGGTCACAGCACAACACAACACAGTATTGTGCCTGGCGACTTCAATATTCGCGACATTGATTGGAAAACAGACGAATGCACAGCCATCGGTCAACGTCTGATTGATTTTGCAGAGGATAAGTTCATGACCCAAATAGTGAAGACACTTACAAGAGGTAGCAACATTCTTGATCTCCTATTTAGTGCAAGCGACTCCCATGCCACTAACGTCGAAGTAAGTGAGCCACTCGGAACTAGTGACCACAACTGTATCCGTTTTTTGATAGAGCTCGAGTTGAAAACATCAACAAACTGCGACAAAAGTCCCTTTCTTCAGCTTAGATAATTATGAAGGCTTAAGAGAGCCATTGGCTTCAGCAAATATAACCCTCGGACAAGATGTCAATCAATCGCTTAACTATTTTTGGACTGCACTTAAAAATAAAGAAAATGAGCACATACCGCGCAAAAACAGGCAAACAGCAGTCTATGAGCCCAAGTACTATAAATAAAAATTGCAGCTCCTTCAATCACGAAAGAAAGCAAAGCATTCAATAAAGCAGAGACATCCACATGACGACGTAGCTAAAAATGAATACAACATTAGCAGACGAGATCTAAAGAGGGTCATGAAACGTAAGAAGTAAGATTATGAAAATGAAATTGCTGCCAATGCCAAAAATAGTCCGAAGAAACAATTTTCTAGGTATATTTTGGGCAAAAAAAAAATCCAAGTCTGTAATAGGTTCTCTCGAGAACGATGTTGGTGAGCTAGAAACAAACGACTGCAAAATGAGTTGTCTACTTTATGAATACCTATGTTCTGCATTTACGTTAGAGAATCAGGATATTCCTAATCCTGAGGATATCATAGCGGCAAAACGAATTGGAGCCCTAACCACACTGAACTTTTCCCCAGCCGAAGTTATTAAATATATAAAATAATTGAAAGTCACCGTATCTCCAGGTCCAGACCAAATTCATCCCAAAATTCTAAAAGAGACTAGTAACGAAATCGACGAACATTTATCAAACATTTTCACCCAATCTCTTACAAATGGCACCTGCCCCTCTAAATGGAAAGAGGCCAATGTTACCCTAATTTTTGAAAAAAGGGGACAAAAAGTGTCCCGGCAATTACCGTCCAATAAGTCTCACCTCAGTCATTGGCAAGTTGATGGAAAGTTTGATAACGGATGAAATTACAGAATTCTTAGCATGGAACAAATGGTTTGGCGACTCCCATCATAGCTTTAGACACAACCGGTCCTGTCCCACGAACCTGCTACTCTTTATCAGATAAATACTTAAAATTTACGAAACAAAGTCTCCAATCAATATCATTTATCTTGACTTTCAAAAGGCCTTTGATAAAGTCTCCCACAAGCGACTAGTAAGTAAATTGCACCGCATCGGTATTCGAGGCGCGCTGAACAACGATAAAAAGCTGGCTTACGGACAGACGGCAGTGAGTTGTCCTTAACGGAGCTTCCTCCCCCTGGGGTAATGTTACAAGCGGCATGCTTCAAGGATCCGTGTTAGGGCCAATTCTCTTCATATTATTCATTAACGATCTCGATAGCAACATACTCTCAATTATTAACAAAATTGCAGACGATAATAAAATCGGAAGAAATGTGCAAAATGAACTAGAGTGTCAGCAGAATCAATTCGACTTGAACAAAATTGTTGATTGGTCAGAGAAGTGGCGAATGAAATTCAATGTAGACATTTGCAAAGTTATGCACATAGGTCCACATAACCTCAAACACGACTATTCAATGTCTGGAGAGAAACTCATTCCCGTCACCGAAGAGAGAGAGATCTAGGTGTCATCATTAGTGACAACTTAAAAAGCTGCAAGCAATGAAATGATGCTGCCAAGAAATGTAACAAAATCCTAGGTATGATATCTCGTACAATCTCGTACAAAAACCAACACAGTATGCTCAAGTTATTTAATGCATTTGTTAGACTGCATCTCGAGTACGCCGTTCAATTCTGGTCTCCATTTCTTAGAAAAGACGTTATTAAATTTGAGGAAGTTCAACGTAGAGCTACCAAACTCGTCCCCTCGCTGTGGAATAAATCGTACGAAGACAGGCTACGTGAACTCAATCTTTATTCGCTGGAGAAACGTCGAGTCAGAGGCGACATGATCAAAGTTAGAAATATTATGAAGGGTAAGAAAAAAATCGACCGAGCGAGCCCTTTTGACTCTAGATACAAACGGAGTGACTAGGAACAATGGATACAAAATCGTTGGGAAACGATTCTCACTCGACATCACGCGCAATTTCTTCACGTATAGAGTTGTCGAAGAATGGAACAAACTTCTAGCGGAGGATGTAAACAGCAATACAATCGAAACGTTTAAGTTGCGGCTCGATAAGTTCTACATAAATCGCCGATAAATAGCTAAACTGTTCCCTCTCCTGTTGTTATAAAAAAAACAGAAATGGCACACGAAACTCTCATAGACGTTCTACTTCAGAACTAATCCTCTTGCCATCAAAAGGCAACCTAGTTTGGGCCAATAGGCCTCTCAGACGTTCTACTCCAGAACGAATCCTCTTGCTATCAAAAGGCTACCTAGTTTGGGCCAATAGGCCTATTGTTGTTTTCCTACACTTGTAAACACTTTTAAACCGCATGCATGCAACCAGGCTGTGGTCGGTTTTTGACTGTTGTTTTGTGTTTTACATGTTCATTATTTGTGAGTATTTATTATTTATAGCAATATTATGGTATAACAATATGACTTCTAAGGTTTTGTTTTATTCCAGGTTGATCACATCTTCCGAGTCCGTCGGCCATGTATCTGTATCAATGATACTTCTTCCTGCAGGGAAATTTTGTCCTGTGATGAGAGCTGTATCGCTTTCCTAGAGCTGAAAGTGTTAGATCGTACGCTTGAGCGCACTCTCTTGGAAACGCTGATCTAATGTTACTACGCACTTCCATTCACTGTTGCCAAGAACATGCTTTTTTTGTGTCCGTACACTTTACACTCCTGTCACGCTACCTCCAGGATAGGCTAGGGGTGGAGCCAACAGGCGAGAGCTCAGCAGAGGGAGGTTAAGTATGAATGACCCACGAGTCAAGATAATGATCACGTGATAAATAGAGGTCCCGCAGACGCGTTGTCATGCCCCATTGTGAACAGCTTGCTGTATATTTGTATTGTGATGGTTACCATATTGTGATCCAAGGCAGTGTATTTTTCTCATTGGCGTAATGCTGACACTGTTAATCATTATACATTTTTTCATGTAAATATATTATTATACAACATTTTTTGACAGAGTGTTGTGAAGATAGGGTCTCCTAGGCTAAAAACTCGCTACGTATCTCAACTTGTAAGGTGAGATTGATTAGAGTTTAATAGAGTCACACGGCGGTTGATAGAGAATTACATAGATATTATATTATTGTTGTACAATTTGGATGGTTACCAGAGATTTAAAAGGTTATTGCCATAAATTCAAATAATTGTTATAGTGTTGGGTATTGATCCTCATAATTAGATGGAGTGATACAAAATATAAGTTTGTTTTACGTCTTGACATTCTTTTTCATTCCCATTAGCAAATGGAAATGCCTTCAAATTAACAGGAATGAATTTTCACGTGGCAAAAATTTGTTAACGTGCATTAGATGAAGAAACCTCTGAAGATGATATTAATCGGGTCAAACAAATATTGACTATTGTTGAATGCAACAGTTTTCTCAGAATAGGTAACTTAAGAATGAAAAGAGTGGGGGAAATCATTCATAAACAGAAGAAACAAGGAGGTAGAATTTGGGTAACTAATGTCGACGCATTACAGTCGTATGTAACAAAGTTTAAAGGAAATAAGGATGTATATCTTGAAATTGATATGATTCAAGTGAAAAATCTTCACGCCTGTAATGAAGCTGAGGTTGTGGGAAATTAATTTTACCTATGAACAAAAGAAAGTCTGAATCGGATGCATAATTTCTCAGAGATGAAGATCAGAATGGCTTTGAATTTGATAATTATTGAAAAATTAAAATACAAGAAGAAAAAGCAATGCATCAGTGGAATCACGGTCATTGAACAGCTTTCGGTATGCACATTAAAGACATGATGGTGTGCATGAAGGATTTTGAGCGTAAGCTGAAATATAGTGATGAAGGGAATGGTTGGGCAAGCAAGATCTGTGAATAATACTAATAAATTATTAATGAACCATGTAAATGCAAAATCAACTTATTCCATTAGCCTAAAACTCAAAAGGTTAAGCAATGAATACATCGTGTCAGTCGGAATTATTAAAGGTATGCCGAGTTGTATG
>SDVV010040297.1:0-10546 GCA_016164225.1 Gammarus roeselii | reverse complement strand
CCCACTCTGACACATGCTCGGCTGTCAGCATAGAAACTCTGCACCGCTTTCAACAGATATCCGCCCACTCCATACAAACGCAACACCCTCCACAGCGCATCCCTGTCAATTCTGTCGTATGCTTTCTCCAGATCCATGAAGGCCCAGAACACATCCTTTCTTTTGGCAAGGTACTTCTCACAGACCTGTCTCACTGCAAAAATCTGATCGGTACACCCTCTACCACTCCTAAAGCCACACTCTTCCTCTCCAATTGCGCAGTCCGTACAGTCTCCCTTTTGATCAGCACTCTCCCGTACAACTCACCAACCACACATAAAAGACTGATACCTCTCGAGTTGCAGCATTCATTTTTATCTCCCTTGCCCTTATATAGCCGAACAATGCAGGCACTGTGCCACTCACTCGGTACCACGCCTGCCGCAAAACACAAGTTCAGTAACCTCACCAACCATTCGACGATCGTTACTCCACCTTTCTTCAGGCACTCGGTCGCAACTACATCCAAACCAGGGGCTTCCCCTGCTTTCATCACGTCCACCGCCTGCTGCACCTCTTCCCTGGTAATGTCCGCAACAAGTCTATCGCCCAAAACTGGCATCCGAGCACCACCACCCACAGCAACAATGTCAGCCTCTCTGTCATCCTCGACATTCAACAACTCATCAAAATACTCGGCCCACCTCCGTACATTGCCACTTTCCAACAACAACTGGCCGTTTTCATCTCTCACCACTTCCTCCTTTCCGGTCTCTCCCTTTCTCACCCTCTTCACCTCTTTCCAGAACATCTTTTCGTTCTCCTCAAAATTCTGGCACAACCGTCTGCCCCACCTGGCATCAGCGTCTCTTCTGGCTCTCCTCACCACCCGCTTCACCTCGTTTTTCCTCTCTGTGTACCATTCACAAGCCACCTCCGACTTCACATGCAACCACTCCTCAAACGCACCTCTTTTCCGTGCCACCGCCAGTTTGACCCCCTCGTTCCATAACTCGCAGCCTTTCCTCCTGCACCCGCTCACGCGGCGCGCACCACACACCTCCTTCGCACATCTCAGCAACGCATCCCTTAACGTCTCCCATTCTTCCTCCACATCTCTCAGATCCTGTCAACTCAAGTTGTCATATTCTTCCTTCAACGCCTGCTGGAACTCCTCTGCTTCTCCAGCAATATAGAGTCAATGAAATGTTAACGACACCGAACATAATATCAGCATTGGTGCTACAAATCATTAGATCAGAAAAGAGAGCTGGATTGCCAGTGCGCTGGAGTCGATATCATTCAAGCGCCGAATCAGCACTTGGTGATGCAATAAGTTATCGTCAGTCTTAGAATTTGTAGCCAACCATCAATCTCTGAATTTGATTCTGCTCTAGTCACCTGCGTGAGGTGCAGAGTTGCCTCGTGTGCTGAGCGGTCCCCAACCACAAGCCCTCCGTTAGCGTAGACGAACACAGCAAAGACGGCCACCAACAGAAGGTATGGCAGGCACTGACGCGCCGTGTATATCAACAGACGGAGGAGAGACATAGGGCTGTCGTTGGCCAGGCGGCGGAGGCGGCGACCCAGCACCTACGAAAAGGAGGAGGAAGTGTGAGTGAGACATGTGTGATTGTGTCTAGACCCGCGGCAGCCGAGTAGATAACGTGCCCAGTGCAGTGCTAACATCTAGTACACCCATGTTGGTTGTTCGCTACTCGGTCACACACCGCACCCATTGACGACAGGACAAATAGGATTTATCTCCAGTGTGACCGCCTACTGCAAACCACCCTCATAGCAACCAAGAGAAAACGACTGTTTAGAAATAGTGCTTGGAGTGCATCAGTCAAATTTAATCCGCTTCGGAACATAGTCAAGCATTGGAGGTAGAATTAGCCAAGTTATCAGTATACGTAGCACAGTACGTGTCTATCCTGCAGTGATGCAGAAATTGCAGAGTCACCATTCCTGCTCACCTTGCAGTGGTGCAGTGAGTGCAGTGTCACCAGAGTCCCCGAACCGCCGTGGAGGCTGTTAAGGCAAGCGAGGCCCGCATCCACAGCACGAAGCAGCAAGAGGAACACCACCCACACGATGTTGGTCTGACGCACTAAGATGCTCACCGCGCCTGCAACGTGACCGTTTTGTTCAGACCATTTCTACTGGGTTACAAGCCTGCTTCTATGATGTCACTCGCAGCAGAGAAAAAATGTTAGATTATGGCCATTCGAGTTACCACCGCACCAGAATCGAAGCACCTTCAGCGCCGAATGTCATGATCGCAATGTGTCGATTTGATTAGATTAAGGTGTCCATCGCCATCAGAATTCTGTCGTGAGCCTTAGTGAGCTCTACCAGTATGTGTGGAAACAATAACTTAATCGAAATCAAAATTATTAAATAAAAAAAAGTATTGTGTATTGTATGTTTGCTTGTCCATACGGGATTTAGCAAATACATTTATTCTGCATCTTACCTCGTTCTCTTTCTTTTATACTAAAAATTAACAATTTACAGGCGGCTCTCCAGACAGATCTTTGTTTCTAAACTCTTCCTAAATATTCCGAAGTAATTAGTGGGTGGACAAACTATTACTTTGTAATGCTAATTAATATTTACAATTTTACAATACTATGTAGCTATAGGACTTCTAATTTTGCCAAAGCAATCGACTTTCTCTGATAGGGAAAGGACAGTGAAAAGGCTTTGTAGAATAGATTGGAGTGATTGGGCTTACTATGCTGTAGTAAACCTTATCACTTCAATCTATTCTACAAAGCCTACCCAGCCACTCCGATCTATTCTACAAAGTAACTGCCTTTCACGCGGCGAACTTGTAGATATGCAGTAGGCTTTGTTCAGTTAATGGGGATACGAGAAAACTTGTCAAGCTGCCGCGAGCGCGTTGACTTCATCAGTAAGTGTTTCAGTCCCATGTCTGCGTCCATTCGATAGTTGGGAGTTATCCACGTGTTCTGCGCGCAGACGGTTGATGAATATTTCATCTCTCCTGTAGAAAAATTTGGTTTCTCATTATCCAATAGGGGGCCCAACAAAGTATTTCCTGCCGCTAGTTTACACGAATCGTTCCTTCGGGTTGTTAAATGGGAGTTCATGATAGAGATTAGACCGCTTGGTTTGCCTGGGACTTTACAAGGTCATTTACAATTTTACGTAGAGCGGGGTGTGAATAGTGCAGATTTTTGTATGGGCTTTCCGACTGGGACTATCACAAAGTTGCTTCACACACAGCTGCGACTATCACTCCGGCTACAATTTTGGCACCGTCGGTTTATTTATGACGGAAATCTGGGTTTAGTTGCTCGCGCAGTTGCTAAATTTGATTTTGTGTGTTTATATACCTAGATTGCCTAGCGGTGGGTTAATTATCCAAGTAGGCGTGCTGATTGATTGAATGAAATTGTTCAGACTTGTAATTTTTTTCTATGTAAAAACATGTGTTGATGCTGTATATGTACCATTGTATATGCAAGGTAGTGCGTTTGGTGATTTCCATGTGAATATATTAATTTATTCATCCACTACGTGTAACGCCTTTCAACTGATAATTTTTCCAACGATAAAAGGAATACCAAATTATTAAAAATGTATGAATGTAAGGGCTTCTATAGAGTATCAATTTTCAATTCAAAAAGCATCAATTCAAAAAGCAATCAATTTTCATAATAACCCCGTTGAGTTCATCCTGTTGCTACAGGTCGCTTCTGTACTTGTTCAATTATCTATATAATTAATATTTTCTGCTCATGACTAATGAATATATGTATTTTCATGTTGTCTGTTAATACCGTTCAGGTGGTCCTCCGAGTCCCGCGTGTCCCACGAGTACCCCCCATTACCTGGGTCACCCAGTCTCAACCCACCTTGAAAAATTATAAACAAAGTAAAATTTATCATCATGAAAAAGGACAGAAATAAATAATAGAGCCTACGAAATAAGAAAGAATAAAAAACTAAAATAATGTGTTACTGATCTATAAAATAGATGATCATCCATCCACCCCAATGTTTGAAAGGTGATTGCCGATTTTGGCCCGGACGACTTCGCCGCAGGAAGTTCCGCATTAAAAATGCTAATTGACCATGGAGTACCAGCCGATGGATCTCTCGGAGAATGCCATAGCGTTAGGACATATCGTATGCTGTCTGGGTCAATGAATACACAGACTGTGCATTGTTTCCGGTCCAAGGCAACCTTAGTATCAGTTACAACTTGTAGTCATGCTTCCTGCGTTGAAAAATGAAAAATTGGGATCAAAGAAGTTTAGATTTCAATTTGAGGTGAAGTGGTGCTAGTAAATACCTTTATTTTCACTATATCACTTACAGCCGTCGGTCATACTCGATGATTATTACAAGGGCTTCTTATGTGGTCTGAGGTTCCGAGAGGGGTCGTTTTTGGTTGGGACGTCATACAGATCCGAACCAGTGCGTTTAGCGCTGGTTAGCGATGAGCGAGGGTCTCCTGTTTGGGATGTTGGAGGGATATAATGAGTATAATTTGATAATATATTAGAAGAATCTCCCCCAGGATCCTGAGATGGGGTGCTTGAACGGGGTAGAGTCGGAGGTGTCGGATGGTTGGACGAAGGTTCAGTAGGTTGTGGCAGGGGTGTGCCAGGTCTGAGATCTTGTTGAAGAATTGGGTACCTCTCATATCAAGATGATGCTTGAGAGGGAGGACCTTGGTTACTTCATGCAAGTGCGGAATAGGTGTGGTCTGTGTACAGCCCGCTGCAATGCGCAAGGCCGTGTTCTGTATCGTTTGCAGGAAGTTTATGTGTAAGGGTGCGAGGTCCGAGAACCAAATGGTGTTTGCGTAGGAGATTACGGGCCTGATGAATTGTTTGTATAGTGTTGTAATTTATTCCTTGGAGTGACCATAAGAGGCTGCAGTGAGTATCCTAGACACGTTCTGTCTGAGTCTGGTTTTGGTGCCATGTTGATTGTGTGAGGCATGAATGTCATCCCTGTGTCGTAAGTAACTTGGAACTGTGTCGAAGGCCTTACTTATGTCGATAGCGCGTACCAGGGTTCGTTTGACTGGCTTCTTTTCGTTCAGGCCTTCATGGATGGTCTGGGTGAGGTTGGTGAGGAGTGTGGTTGTGGTGTGTTGGGCCCTGAAGACGTGTTAAGTAGGGGAGAGTGGGATTTTTTCATTATTTTCGTTTAGAACCAGTCTCTTCAAGATTTTCGAGGGGTTAGGGAGGAGGGAAATGGGTTTGTATGAGGCTGGATGAGGATGATTTTTAGCTTGTTTCCAGATGGTGGGTATTATATTGTGTAATACGGAAAAGTTAAAAATATCTGTGAGGGCCGCGATGGCATGTGGCCTTAGATGTTTAAGGTGAACGTATGATATGCCGTCTGGGCCTGCTGCTGAGAAATTTTTGGTCTAGCGTATGGCGGCGATTGTCATGACTGGTGTGAAGAGGGTATCTGTGTAACTGTTTGAGTTTCCTCCTGTTGTCTGGGTGGTGTGGTAGGTGACAAGTGCTTGCATAGTGTTTGTCGAGTATATCCGCTTGTTGTTTGTCAGATGGTATGGGTGTAGGTGTTGGGTGGAAGGATTGCCTCATGTGTGTATGTGGTTCGTGTTTGTGTTGTTGAGGCTCCTAAAGAGTTTCCATAATTTTGATGGTGAGGTTCGGAAGTTAGTGTTTGCAAGCACATCCCATCATAGGTTCGCCTGTTTCTCCCGAATATCTGCATCTATTTCTGCGTCAAGGATTTGAATCTGAGTTGATTCGGTCGTTGGTGGAGGGTAAATTACGAAGATGGTTTCGCAGCTGAATTTCCCGCTTAATGTTGGCCGAGAAGGCTGGATTGGAGCCGCGGACGAACCCGGCGGGTAAGTGTTGTCTGTCTGCGTGGTTGAGTACTGTGCTGAAGTGTTTCGTGTCTGTGTCAATGGATGTGTAATGGGTGATGTCGAAGTCTTGTAGGGTGATTTCAATTGATGTCGTTTATTCGTCCCAGTCTGCTCTCTTGCAGTTACGAAAAGTGTGAGGGGGCTTGTTGTGGATTGGGGATCGAAGCCGGTAGGCAATGACTATTGGTAAGTTGTCTGATGACATGTCGTGGTGGACCGCCCATCGACAATTTAGCGCGAGATTGGAGGAGCAGAATGAGACGTCTGGAGAACTCTGTTGTGTGTTGGGATTGAAAGGTTTGGGAGTGTATGTGTCTGCCTTGTTTAGTGTAATAGGTATCTAGCTGATCAATGAGACCACCACCCCTCCGGTCAACTCCCTGCGAGGCGAGCCAGGAGAGGTCGTGCCCGTTGAGATCACCTAGCGCGAAGGTGTTAGTGGTTGTGTTGAGGTAGTCCAGGTGTGGCGTGTGTGATGTTGACATGAACTGGATGGAGGGTTGTAAATGTTAAATAGATTGTATTATTTTTTTGCGAATTAGTATATGTAGTGATTGTAGTTCCAGAGTGCAGTCAGGGGGAAATTGTGCGATGGTAAAAGCGGTTGTGTTGTTGAAGTGGAGGTTTATATGTACTAGTATAATGAGTCCACCATCACCGTCGTTGTCTGGACGGTCGTGGCAGAGTGCTGTGTATCTAGGAAACTTTGGTGATTTGGAGTGTTGTTTGAGTTTTGTTTCTATGAGTAGGGTGATGTGGATGTGGTGTTTGTGTTAGAAATGTTTCAGTTCGACTTGTTTCCCACTAATGCCGTTTATGTTCATTTGTAATACATTTAGGTGTTTGGCATTGACTTGGGGTTGGCGTGGAGCCTGCGGCGGGTAGGAGGTGCCCCGGGTAGAGGAGCCGCCGCCAGTGAGGTTGCCGGACGCACCTGAGAAGGGCCCCCCAGAAGTGGAGGGACGTCAGGTGTTGGTGCGGGGAGGACGGTGTTATTATTGATATCTATATTGATGTTATGGGTTGGGTGACAGGAAATGCATTACCACATGTGTGGTATATTTATATTGCGGTGGACACCAGAGCATGGTTTTGTGTAGTGTGTCCATGTCCCACATCTGCACTGGATCACGCCAGTGCGGCGTACGTAAGGACGCCCGCAGTGGGGACATGGGTATGCGTTGGCCCAGGGTTTGGAAAAGTAGGAGGGGAAGGAATGCCGGCAGTTGTTCACTTTCCCTTAAGGGAGAAGACCGTGTAATTATTGTGGCTCTGATGTCTGGTGTTTGATCAGCGGGCCAGGGGCCCGGGCAGCACACACGCCGCGTCCACGCCGACGTGGACAGGGGGGGGGGGCTGAGGGTATTTCACGAAACGTCGTCCAGCCCGGGGGACGCTGACTCCGTCCAGGACGACCGCGTGCTGGCCATCTCGCGACGGCCAACCCAACGCTCGTAGGCACCCTCTTGGACGGGTATGCAGAAGGGGTTTTGTGTTGAGGAAGACTCTTGTTGGCCTCTCTGACTGCTAGAAGAGATCCTGCATGGTTGAGTCAAACGTGCAGTAGGTTTGGTCGTCGCAATTGATTGAAGATTATGAGCTTTCATCGCGCGGGCTGGTGAGGGGGGAGCTGAGGTGGTAGCGTTTTTCCATGCTGTGCTGTACCCAGCGCTAGTAGGTCACCGATCAGTAGCAGATTCAGGACTCCATTGCGCGTCGTTCAGCAAATGAGATACGGGCAAGGCGGGAATGGAGGAAAGCAGCTCTGATAGGGTTTTCGCTTAGACGGTTAGTATGGATGACTGTCGTTGTGGACTCCCTAGAGTTCAAGGGAGGGAGAGCGCATCACGTGGTGAATTGGGGTAGCTCAGTAGCGGTGAGCAAAAGTGGTTGCACATCGCCATGTTGTGTTGTAACCAGTGATGGTAGGTCGTCGTCCAGGTCCTCATCTATGAGTCTGGGACCCTCATTACGCGTCCAGAAACAAGTGAGGAAAGGGGCGAGGTGGGAGGGAGTGGAGGATAGCGGCTCTAATAGAGGTTTCGAGATGCCGGGTTGTGTAGAAAACTGTCGTCGTGGCTTTTTTCAGTTCGCGAAAAGAGACCGTCGTGTGATGGATTGGAGGGAATCTTGGTAGTGGATGTACCCGCTGTCACTGCTGCAAAGCTAGCAAGCGGGCGGATAAAATTATCGGTTACTTACCTCTCGGCCTCAGGGTAGGAAAGGCGCTCTCTAGTTTGGACTGTGATTATCTTCTTTTTGAGTCGGTAAAAGGAAGAGTCGCGTGATGACGCAGGATGTTTCTTTTAACAGTTATCGCATTTAGAGACCGCCGTGGCCGAGTGGTTAGCGTATCCGACTGCAGTGTCAGCCTCTGGTGCTGCATGTCGCGAGTTCGAGCCTCGGCAGGAACATGGCGGTCTTGTGGCGGGGAGATTTGGCGCCTCCCCCCTCTGTGTCTGTCTAACTTAGCCACCCTCCTAACTAGGGGGAAACGGCTGTATGTCTATACATATACATTTAGAAGGTCGGTCACAATTGGAGCCGTGTGCGTCCCACCGCAGGGGAAACATGTACCTGTACCATTCTGTAATTGGCAGGCATCACTCCATGATCAAACTTCTAACAGTTGTAGCCGACTCTGGGATTAGGAATTGATTCCTAGACCGAGCACTGTGTCCAGCCGATGTAAACATTGGGAGGCAAAGAACATAGCTCGAAGGTAAGGCTGTTGACACCAGTGAATTCGTCAACTCTGTTATGCCATCGTTTCACTCAATATTTTGGTGACTTGCTGATCTGCAAGTTCACTAAGAATGTTGGCGTCGAAGTGGTGTGGTCGGTTTCTACAGTAGATGGTTCCTTGAATCGTGTTGAGAGTGGAGTGTTTATCAACTCTTACAGGGATATTATTTAGTTGCTTTAGGTTTTGAATGTTTCTTCTTTGCTCCTCGTCTTTCACCTCCACTTGGAGAGCATCACTCTTAAACACTGTAATGCGCTCAAGGGTTTACAAGTGTATGAAGACAACAACAGGCCTTTTGGCCCAAACTGGGTTGCATTTTAATAGAAGGAGGTAAGTTCTGGAGTAGAACGACTAAGATAGCGTCTTTTGTTGGTGTATTTTCTGTTTTAATAGATCAAGAAAGGGAAAGTTTGTTGGAAATAACATTTAACAATGATTATCGAAACAACTCAAACAAGCACCTGAAGATAAGCCACCGACCACATCAACACACACGGTGTTGATCTGAGATTGTACAGTGTCATTCCTCGAAAACCGAATTACAACGAGCAGGTACCAATGCCGGGCACCTTATTTACCGTGCCAGTGCCAGGTCCTGGCACTAATTTAACCGTATGGGTGTCAATGCCGAACACCATTTTTCACGAATATACTGGTGAAAGTGCTATAGATGGGAACTATTTAGCGGCGATTTTGGTAGAATTTATTGAGACGTGATTTAAACAACCCTATAAGTGAAGAAATTACGCATGATTTTGAGTGTAAAACGCTTGCCAACAATTTTGTATCCATTATTCCTGGTCACTACGTTTGCATCTAAAGTGAAAAGGCTTGCTCGCTCGACGTTTTCCTTACCCTTCATAATCTTCCACACTTTAATCATGTCACCTCTGACTCTACGTTTCTCTAGCGAATAAAGGTTGAGTTTGCGCAGTCTTCCTTCGTACGATTTATTGCGCAGCAAAGGGATTAGTTTGGTAGCTCTACGTTGGACCTTCTCTAATTTAATAATGTCTTTTCTGAGGTATGGGGACCAGAATTGGACGGAATACTCAAGGTGCGGTCTAACAAAGGCAGTGTATAACTTGAGAATACTATTTCTGCTCTTGTACGAGATTGTACGGGATATCATGCCTAACATTTTAATACCTTTTTTGGCTGCATCGTTACATTGCTTGGTGCTTTTCAAGTCGTTACTAATTATGACACCTAGATCTCTCTCTTCGGTGACGGGCATCAGCTTGTTTCCGGACATTGAATATTCGTGTTTAGGGTTTTGGTGACCAATGTGCATAATTTTACAATTGTCAACATTGAATTTCATTTGCCACTTTTCGGACCATTCAACAATTTTGTTCAAGTCTGATTGGATCTGCTCACACTCGATTTTGGTTTGCACTTTTCCTCCTAGCTTGGTATCGTCTGCAAACTTACTAATATTCGAGAGTACGTTGCTGTCGAGATCGTTTATGAATATTATGAAGAGAACTGGACCTAACACAGATCCTTGGGGCACGCCGCTTGTAACTTTACCCCAATTGGAGGAAGCTCCATTAAGTACGACTCACTGCCGTCTGTCCGTGAGCCAGCATTTTATCCAGTTATTGAGTTTACCACGAATGCCGATGCTGTGCAATTTACTAACCAAGCGTTTATGAGGAACTTTGTCGAAAGCCTTTTGAAAGTCAAGGTAAATGATGTTGATCGGAGATTTTGCGTCGTAAAATTCAATTATATTCTTGAAAAAAAGCAGCAGGTTAGTAAGACATGAACGATTGCGTCTGAAGCCATGCTGAGAGTTAACTATTAACTGATTTAATTCTAAGAATTCTGTAATTTTATCCGTGATCAAACTTTCCATCAATTTGCCTATGACTGAAGTGAGACTTATTGGACGGTAATTTTCGGGACACTTTTTGTCCCCT
>SDVV010040296.1:0-10546 GCA_016164225.1 Gammarus roeselii | reverse complement strand
TTCTCGGTTGTAATCTCTGCACGGCGCTGCGTAAATGCTCATGTTTTCTGTCAGTGAACGGAGTGGATGATTATTGTAACCGCAAAATTTGGAGGACGCTGTTTGTATTGATGTACTACAACATTATAGAGCATTTATTTTCTATTAATACCACCGTATTATGACCTGCTAGCTGCGTACATTCTGACAAATGGTACATTCAAGAAGTTTCTTACCAAATTGAGTAATATTCTTGGCTGTAAATGGATTCTCAATTGCCATCGACTATCTTTTGTTGGTTGAATCCAAGGGCAATTACCAAGCAAATGCCGACAGTCTGGTAAAATTCAACTGCTCTTCAGATGAGAGCGCCTCAAGTTTGACCGGTCACGTGGAGTGACTGAAATGGCCAAGGGAGGCCTACAGCAAACCTATTCGAACGTATTGACAATTTCTGGCCTCGTTAATATGGCTTGCAGTTCATGATAAACATCGTTACTGGAAATGCATGGTATTATTAATAAATGGTATACCCAGACAGATTTTTGCTTAGGACATTAATAAACTATAAATTGCATTACCTCAAGTCCAGATCAATCAAACTGAACTCATCCACCCGTTAACGCGATTTATAATATTCATTCACCCTTTAGCACGATTTATATAACTCATCCACCCGCTAGTCAATGTTTTGCTCCAACAATAGCCCGTCTACGTGCGTCAATGAAACACACTTGAGATGATGTAACACTTGGGCGTGTTAGTGAAGGGTCTTTAGTCTGTATTACGTAACACATTTATGTGAGCTACGAATGTTCCAAATAATCTATAGGTTATTGAATGAGAAGAATTCTGAATGTTACAAGGAAGAACAAGATACTTAGCTGTTCAAATGAGTATTTATATTGATGCATCATAGAAATATTGTCGCCACATACATCTATATTGTGAAGACACAAACCATTCATGTATCAACACAGCCATAAATGTAGATGTTGAGCTATAAACGGTGAAAATGAGTTCGCAATTACTAAACCCTTGAAACCTTTCTTAGGAGTCAACAAAAGTCCTGATGCATAACAGGTATTTAATAGATATAGATTAATAAAGTAGATTATTTAAATTTGGGCTGGTCAGAAGTTTCTAGTTTTTTTTTAACGATTTTTTATTTTATCTCGGATTTTTCCAGATTGTGCTGAAAGTCCAGCAGACAGATGGAGCCAAACTCCATCTCTTCTGCCTAGTTTGAGGAGAATGTTCATTCAGGTAATAGGGAATTTTCCATTAAAGCATCCGTCAGTTTAGACAGGTAACATACGGAAGATTTTGCGTCGCTCTCATTTAGTTCAATGCGCTTCACGACGGTTCATCGTTCACACCTGTCACATTGTGAGGTCCGATCACTCATTTTGCTCAATTGTTGCAACATTAACACTTGGATATTTGTTTCAGTCATTACTCAATAAGATCCAAGAGAGTGTACTCGTATTGATTCTAGCTAACGATATTCGACTGCTTGGAGCCATGCACAGTCGAAACAGTTCGTATGGCTTCCAACACTTACTGTAAACAGTAATGGCCAGAGATAAAGCATCAAAAAACATTTTATTCCTGAGAATCATCATGAACACCATTGCGAACATCACACACGCCTGATAAACATATGGCGTGATTTTTTTAATGGAATTCTAATTAAGTGAACAGAAGAAAACAAGACCCATGTCCTATCTCTCAAATATTAAATATATAAAAAAAAATTGGGCGGATCTTGGTCAGTTTTTCTACTGTTGGATGAACATAGGTATATCAGGAGAACTTCTGCGTCACAGTCGTCTACTGTTTAAGAATAACTGTCACGGCGGAGTCCATGCGGCAATATTGTGCAACTGCCACCCAAGCCTCCGTATGTGAGCTGCCTTAACACACGTGCACCCGGCAACACGAGCAGTTGTGTTTCATCCATTAATTGACTATATTGTTTAATATTAACGCCCTTCAAATGTTTCCGAAACGTCAAACACAGGTAAGTGTGTTGCAACACGCCAAATGTTTCTAGTGGAATTACGGGTCAGTTTGTATGGAACCTCCTTGAATTCTAATTCAATCTGAAAGGTCAACCAATTGACCAATAGCGACTATTATCACGGAAATAACATAAAGACTAACCTTCGGCCTTGTGCCGGCGGTTGGAGGCGCTCCTTGTCGCACATTAAACAGCAGATAATTCATACTGACGGAAACATATTCAGCCCAAGCAAGCAGGATGTATTTTATTCAATACACAGAACATGGTTGAATTGCTATCCCGTTTTGTTGTTATCGAGATTTATTTTTCGGCAGGATTACGTGAAATGATGACATCAGATCTTGAACATGAAACAGACACCCAAACCACATTATTTGACGGGCGGTTGGTTCATAGTTTTTGAAATTAATAATTTAACGAATCATTGGAGGGATTTCACAATCACTAAATGTCTGGTATACAAAAAATAAGAACCATATGTTTACTATCTCTAGTGTTATTATATGTTAAGTGTTATTATAAGTAAATTCCTTAGTGAAAAAAACTATTTATCAATACCAAAGGATGTGGCAAGGGATTTGCTCAGTATTTTGGTGCACGTTCGGTCTAGATCTGCCACAGTGCCTCCTCTAACTATAACTTATGAGCTACAATGGTACCTAACCATTATCTTTGTCATTAATCATTTCATTTTATACATTACTTTTTGTGAGACTTTCAACTTCACAACAAATTTGATGCTGCAACCATGACTTGTAAAAACACTCTGTCATACCACAGAGGATATCTTTTTTGCTACTTCTTCCCTTTACTACTAAGTTCATCTTATTGAGCCCTAAATCCATCTGATGCAACGTTCTAGGCCCCACTGCATATCACCAAAAATTCGTTTGCGTCTTCAGACGTGGACAGGAATTTGATGTGCTGGAAGGACATCATCCATTCGAGGAAGAAATCGCTAAATGGCCCTCGTCACGCAAGGAATGGGAATGGGAATATTCCATGATCATCCGAAACTTTTCCTGGTGCGGTGAGGGGAGGAATGGACGGAAAATTGAGACCAACCCAAGTAAACGATGATGGAAAACTGATGAGAATGCCATGCCTCTGCGGGCGATCTGAGGCGGCAGGGCCAGAATGCCTGCAGGCATAAAACATGAGATGGCAAGGCTGAAGTAAAATCACCACTTACGAATACATGAGAAAAAAATGTATCACATTTGATATGTTGTGTTAATAATTCAGTGAACGAGTTAAATGTCCAAATATTAACCTACACAACAGTTAGATTTCTAATTTTTTTGTACCACCATGAAAAGAAAATTTACTGCAATAGAATTGAATGTATTTATGTATGCACACGTTCATTTCTACACACAAACTCATTGCACGGATGTTGGTGTCATAACACCTAATTTGGCAAGCGTGCAGCAAGCAATGCGTTGATATGCTAGCCTCAGCATTGCTCCGTGACCAGGTAGAAAACAATCTCAGGGCAGGGACTCAGAACTGGTCCAGAAGCAAGAAGGAGCTGATCAGCGCCACGGAGAACTTCTTGCTATTGATATGGCGAGTCAAATTAACAAAAAGCGTTTGCCATTACTTTCGTATTCCAAAGCTATGTCCATTTCCATATAATGATTTTTTTTGACGACGATATAGGAAAAATAATTGTTACTTATATACCTAAATATTTATTTACTGCTACATCATCCACTGTTAGAAATATAAACCGGTATAAGCGTATTCAGAAAACAAATTCAAATATTTAACCAGCAATTTAATGTCTCAGGCGTAGAAGCGACAGCTACTGTTTGCAGACTCCGAAAACCATGAAGAGGGCTGTAGGTAAAATGATCCGTTATATACAATAAATATAACCGAACTTATTTACTACATTATACATTTGTATAGAAGATCAGATTCGATCTCTATGAAAAAATATGAGAAAAGTGCCACGGCTTGTCTTTCATTTGTACGTTATCCGTAATGCGCTACATAATAATTAATTACAGTTCACCGTGAATACGAACACATGCCACACTTTTAATGCCGGATTTGAAACTTTTGTTTGCAATTGTTTTTGGGGGTATATTTACTTGTCTAAAATCGCGTGTATCCTTAGTAGATTAGTATTTGATGAAAGGATCTTTTGGCACAGTTAATGGCATAAAAATTTGCTGATGAACGTGCCTTGCAAAGTGATGTAGGCAAGGCTAAGCAGGAACTGAAAGCAACAGAAGATATAACCAAACATGACCCTGACCAGAACAGTCTCCGCTCTCAATGATGGCGGTTGTAGTCCGCTGTACTGGAGATGCCGCATAAAAATAATGTATGACATATGGACCAGGAATTTGTATGGTCAAAACATGTGCGCAATTGGGGCGTCATTTTTGGTGGAGATTTGATGCGTGTTTTGAAGAGAAAGCTTTTGAGATCAGTCGTGCTTTTACGACCGTCATGCAAACCTATTATTTGCTATGTGTAAAGGACCGGAAGACGAATAAACAGACACGCAGTTTTACCGGTAATTTAGATATGCAGGTGCGAGTGTTTCTTAGCAAGTGTGATGTGCGTTGTGTAAAAATTTAATTGGAACCTATCAGGCAAACGACATAGATGGGGGGGAGGGGTTGGGGGATGCCATTAATCCTATATGATTTTTAAGTGTTTATCCACAGAAGCATCTCTAACCAAATCTATATCAAACATTCAGCATTTAAAATACATCAAACTTTACCGGCTTGGATTATTTGACTTCTCTTCATCATACTGCCTACTAAAATACAGTAAGATGAACAAAAGGAAACCCTAAGGCATGTCCATCGCAGCTTAGAAATACCTTTTATCATTAGCACTCTCAATGAAACCCAAGCTTTTTGTCCTTGGCTAATCAGTTTCTTGGAAGAAAAATTAAACGTTGTACTCACATTTCGGGTGTTTTCTTAGGTGAGTTCAAATTCCAAATCCCGGAGCAGAGTAAGATGCATCACACTGAGGTACTGATGGAACTTTGCGGTATCCATATAATTCACTGTACCATAGACAAATCTTCCCTGTATTATTCATATGTACAAGGGCAAAGGAGATGAACAATAATGAAGCAACTCAAGCGGTGTCAGTTTATTATGTGTGGTCGGTAAGTTGTACGGCGAGTGCTGATCAAAAGAATTACAGACTGTTCGGATAGCACAATTAAAGAGCCCCAGGGTGATTTTAGGAGCGGTAGATGGTGTGACGATCCGTTTTTTGCAATAAGACAGTATGTGAGAAGTTCCTTACCAAGGAAATGGATGTATTCTAGCCTGCATGGATTTGGAAGAGGCCAACGACAGGGTTAACAGGGAAGCGCTTTTGAGGGTGATGCGTTTGTATGGAGTGGGTGGTAATTTGTTGATAACAGTTCAGAGGTTACATGTTGACAGCAGAACATGTGTCAGAGTGGGTAGCGAGTTGAGAGACTGGTTTACAGTGAAAATGGGTCTGATACATGCCTGCGTTATGTCTCCTTGGCTGTTCAATCTCTAAATGGATGGAATGGTCAGGGAGGTGTACGCGAGTGCATCGGGTCGTGGCTTGGGACTGTTGTAAACAAATGAGCGGAGTTGGCAGTTGAGCCAGTTGCTGTTGGTGGCTGATACGACACTGGTGGCGGATGCACTGGAGCAGCTATTTATTTCGCTGATGGCGCTCTGATGGTATCGATGAATGACAGGTTCAGACCATTGGAGGCGGTCGGCTGTGAGCTTCTATCAATGAATAAACTTCAAATGCCGTACATGCACGCAACGTAAATAGTGTGCAACCTGCCTACGCCAAAGGTAAGCATACCACTGCGTAATAAAGCCAATACCCACTTATTTATAATTTAGTTTCAATAGAAGTGGTTATATACATGTAACTTTTGTTAAACATATATCATTATACGAGCATATACTGTTACAAGCTACAGTTCCTACTAACACAATTCTCTGTCTTTGAGAAAACGCTGCACAACAGACCTCCAAAACTTGCATAACAATTTTCAGAATGAATAAAATTCCATGCGTTCCACCGACACCAGTCTAGATGTCGCTTCTAGGTCCTCTTTGGATACAATCTAACTGGCAGATGTTATACCAAAAGTTGCCATCGGAAACATCGTGATTAGAGAACGAAGGGCAATTTATTCTCGTATAATTCACCCAAATTGTTTCAGCCTATGCACAGTCTACAGATTTAATTGGATCCGATCAGATAACATGATTACATGACTTCAATTCAATAGCTTCACCTAATTTCATTATTTACAACATGTTGTCACAAACCCCCTTCCCTCCAAAGGCAAACAATAAAACCTCGCTTCAATTCATTTATCATATCAAAAATATAGATAGCAAAAATCTATATAAAAATAAAGATAGCAAGTTCGATTAATCGTGCCTTGCCATTCATGACAACGAAAATAATGATACATAATTTGAATCAAAATTGCTTCTCTCGAAAGAATGGAATACGTGAGATACAAGTAAATACTATTCACGTATTTCGTTTATTACTCGACAGAAAAATGCCAGATTCAAATGTGTATTCTCTCCAATAAGTCTTCCACCAAATAGCCCTTTTATGGTATGCATTTTCCAAACGTGAATATATTAAATTGTTCGGCAAAGTTACGTATTCAACATAACATTTATACAACTAACATTTTTATAATGAATGAGGTAATTATTGAATATCACATTTATATAACTAACATTAGTACGGGTTCTGGCATAACATATATTCCAAGCAGCCTTGCGTTCTTTTGAAGAGATGATATTGACATTTGGTTCTAGGAAAGCCATCACCACAGAACGTACAGTTGAAAAGCCTCTTCTTCACAGTAATTAATTCTTAGTAAAGGAGGAAGGGAAGTTGGAAGAATCCACTCTAACAAACAAGCCCTTGTATTCTTACATAAGCTCTAAAGCGGAGTTGTGGACGCTCGTTAGTTATTGCGACCTCAGAACAATTACCTGATTCACGATTCTGTCTCACTGATGAGGAACTAACAAATGGAAGTGGTATGAATGGATTTGCTTTTTGGATGCAAGCAATAGGGAGATAAATTGATTTAAGGACATCATTGAACCGTTACCAAAGGGGCGAATTTTGCTTGAGTGGCCCCAGCAAGTCCAATTCATAAACAACCAGAACTACAAATATTTGCCATTTTCCACGTCACCGTCAATTTATCGAAATGCCCTCACTTTGAGTAACGCGTTGCAATATGACGCCTTGAAAGTGTATTTTATGATACTTTACTACGGGTTGTTAACTGAAAAACAATGCAAATTTGGTTTATTCGTTAATCATTTGATTTTAATTTTGCGATTTCTTATAATTGCAATTGCAAAATCGTTTCCGATTAGCAAAAGCGAAATTATTTTCCTTTTGTTTTTGAACCGGACAAATAATGCACCCACCGCGTTCCAGATATCGATTCCATTCTGCTCATTTCAGTAATTTATACTTTTCCATATGAACTACCGCATTCAGAAGGTATGCGGGGCACAATAGCAACATGTGCAGAGGTTAGCAAAACATCAAGAAAGGCGTCCACTGAACCAAATCAACTGTATTGCAACGGGCCTGGTAAAGAATTAGAGACTCTAGTGCAGTAACCCCAAGTGAATTATTAATTAGCAAAGAAAGAAGACCACTGACTCAGTGTCGTGGGTGGATTTGCTTGAGAACAACGCTCCTACTTTGCAATAAACCTTTAGCGGGTAAGTAAGAAAATTATATGTATATTCCTACGATGAGCTCAGCAGAGATTATCCGGAGACACTCTGAGCATATGCTTCTCACGACAAAAAAAATCTGAAATTGTTACAAAAAATTTGAAGTGCCCAAAGTTTTTTACAACACAATAATACGAGCTATGCAGTAAGATATTGGTTCATCATTGCACTAAAAAGAGGGTAACAAGAACGGAGGTTCCCTTTGTCTCTGCATTTGATTCTATACAATCAGAAAATGTCATCGGAAATTATTCCGATTCAGTTTGATAATCTTGGGCATTGCAATTCAAATCGGTTTGAACTGTCGACGGGAAAAAACGACACTTTACAGTCGACATGTGACCGCTTTGCCGACAGTAAATTTTCGTCGGCATTATCGCCGCCAATCTTTTATCATGTGTAGTCGACGGTGATAATGATTGATTTCCCGAAGCTGGAGTTATTTAAGGAGTCTTTTCATAATGCATAACTGAAATGGAGGCGGCATCAGATATAAGACACTTTCTTGTACCATATGAGTAATTCCACATAAGCAGAACTGCAGAAAATATGAGACACACGAATCTGATGCCACAACCCCTATCTATTTTTTGCCGGTTTGCATTTATAAATTGTCAGGGCTTTTCTCGACCGAAGATCCTCCTGGCTATTTCCTTTCGCAGCCTTTTCGCCATTTAGAGATGCTTCAGTTTAGACGGTACACAATTCTGTGTCAACGTAGTATCGTGGATGGTTCCATCCGTAAGTCGTCTTTAATAATCGTCTTCATTGATCTGGGTGAGGTGCTGAATTATTCAGCAATCCACTTCGTGGTTTCCTAGGAATTCATTGCAATCGTTTTCTGACGAGGTGGATATTACGCTTACTCGTATCTGGGCAATTTATTCAGGGAATAACGTTGCTGGCTGCTGTTCATTTCCATCAAAACATATCATTATATGATGATATTACCATATTATGGCACTTCTATCTAAAACAACCCTGTTTGAGTGCAAAAATTGGATCTGTTTATTTCAACGACGTCATGTTGTTAACAGATTTTACTCAATGGTCGAAATTTGAGGCGGTTGAATAATAGAGTATCGAAAAGCCTTTAGAATCATTATTTTATGTGTGCTGACTAGTCGGAGGGGCCCGAGATAGTACATTGTTTATAAGTGTTTACAAGTGTAGAAAGACAATTACAGGCCTATTGGCCCAAACTAGGTTCTGGAGTAAAACGTCTAAGAAGCCTATTGGCCCAAACTAGGTTGCCTTTTGATAGTAAGCGGATTAGTTCTGAAATAGAACGTCTAAGAGCTTCGTGTGCCATTTATTCATGTGACAACAGAAAATGGAACGGCTTAGCTATTTATCGGCGATTTATGTAGAACTTATCGAGCCGCGACTTAAACGTTGCGACAACTATATACGTGAACAAATTGCGCCTGATGTCGAGTGAGAAACGTTTCCCAACGAGTTTGTATCCATTGTTCCTAGTCACTTCGTTTATATCTTGAGTGAAAAGGCTCGCTCGGTCGACGTTTTCCTTACCCTTCATAATCTTCCAAACTTCTATCATGTCGCCTCTGACTCGACGTTTCTCTAGCGAATAAAGATTGAGTTCACGAAGCCTGTCTTCGTACGATTATATTCCGCAGGGAGGGGATGAGCTTGGTAGCTCTACGTTGAACGTTCTCAAGTTTGATAACGTCTTTTCTAAGGAATTGAGACCAGAATTGAACGGCACACTCGAGATGCGGTCTAGCAAATGCATCAAATAACTTGAGCATACTGTGTTGGTTTTTGTGCGAGATAGTGCGGGACATCATACCTAGCATTTTGTTGCCTTTCTTGGCAGCATCGTTACATTGCTTGCTGTTTTTTAAGTCGTTACTAATGATTGTTGTATCAAAGAAAACCACTGCTTAAATAGCGTTAGGAAATCTAGATTTTTTTTATTATAGTGCGTTTCATTGCCCACATTTTTATTTATGATGATTCATCTGATTTTTCTGAAGTTTTTTGTAATACTCGATTTGAGACAATGTAGATATTTGACTTCCATGAGCAAAATACTCCCTACAATATGTTTCCAGGCAACAAGCTCGTTTGAAGGACCTCATGGGCTCCTCTTCTCCTGCCTACCCAGGATCAAAATGATTGCCTTGTTCGAAGTTATCAAAGAAAACGTCTCTGGAAAACCCTTTCTGTCTAATGTCCACAACAAGGAACAAGAACCGGCAAGTTCCAAGAACTGCCGCATAGAAGCAACTCGTTATTATGAAGAGTAGAGGTGTTGAGACTGCATTGAATGCATTCCCTCAGAGAATTGGATGACCAAAATATAACAATACTGAGCAAACATTTTGAAATGTTCCGTCGCAGAATAATTATCATAATACATCTTAAAAAAACAGATCGTTTGTTGTTGGTTCTCTTTACAGACCACCCAAAGCAAGTGTACAGTCTTTTCAATACACTGAAGAAAGATTTCGAGAAGCTATCCGCCTAGGAAAAACGCTGTACATTTTGGGAGATTTCAATGACGATCAATTGAAATTGAAATACAACAATATGAAGCCGATTTTAGACAGACTCGGGCTGCATCAGCTCATAAAAAGTGCAACAAGAATTACTCCCGAATCTCAAACTGTATTGGACCTGCTCATCAGTAACAATCCGTCTTCCATTGTTACCACAGACGTGGAGCCCAATTCTTTCTCGGACCACCATGAAATAAACTGCAGCATTAACATCAAAAAAGATAAGAAACAAGTATACAAAATAACCT
>SDVV010040295.1:0-10546 GCA_016164225.1 Gammarus roeselii | reverse complement strand
TGAATATAAAATTGATTGTCATAACGGACACAGAGTACAAAGTGCATATCAAAAAGAAAAGTGTTAGGTGTAAGACGAGCGTAGAGTAGAGTAGGGGGCCTACGACCGATGGCTGTGCCCGAAGGCAAGTCTGTCTGCTCTGTGTGACCGAGGGCAAGTGTGTGTTATCGCTGTGCCCGAAGGCAAGAGTCTGTGCTCGCTGTGCCCGCAGGCAAGGGTCTCTGTGACCGACCGCTGCGGCCGATCGCAAGTGTGTGTTTTGTTGCCCTCTGTCGTTCGGGGCTGCCCTGAATAATATGTGGGAGGGCCATCTTCATGAGTATCAAAGGATCCTTCCAATGAGGGAGAGGATTCACCTTTTTGGGTCATCTAAGAGGCGGGGCGTCCTACTACCCTAAATCTCATTGGTAAATATCCAACAAAATCCGTTAACGGATTTTGTGGGCTCCTCCCATCTTTAAACAATAAAAATAACCCTGCGCTAAACAGTGTTATGGGATCTAGTCTCCCCTTCCCCTATCGCTGACACGCAAATGGCCCTCACTTGTCTATGTCTCCTACGTTACGTGATCTGCCAAGGAGCCACCTGCCTCTTCTTAAACAAACATCGGAGGGGAATTAAATATATGCTAAGCAAGGGACCTCCATGAAATTTGAGCTAAGGGTTAACAGGCCTAAGTCCTACACTGTTTCTAGGGACGCTCACTACGCACCTCTCGAATGTTCGGTTAGCCAAGTTTATAAATCTGTGCCAGAGGAGGCCGATCATAACAGCGGGACGTCTAGGCACTTTTCTCCTATTGACCTCGGGGGTATTTGATGTGATTGACAATCGAGGCCCACGTTTGATGTCTCAAATTTTTACGGACATTTCATTAAAGCATTGAGTAGCCTTGCAGTTGAGACTGTTGAAGGCCGTTGTGTGCATCTTGGTGTTAAATCAGACGTGCACATTCTGCTAAACCTCCCCTGATTTTTCAGTTAATTTTGTCGCCATTTTTTTCCCCTTGATATCGACAGAGTAACCTTTCATCATTTTGTATACGTTGATAATCAAAATTCTTTCGATAGGTCTTGGATTTAATATAACCTCAATGATACTTCGTGTTATGATAATCAATTTCTGTTACCTCTGTAAGTTTGATTTGAAACTTCTTTGAACTGATTCCAGTGTTTTTAGATCTCTCAGCTTTTGTAGGGTCCAGAAAGAAGAGCAATAGTTTATAACTGGTCAGATTAATTGTTCCCTTCCGCTGAACATCCTTCTTTCATCTATTGATAGGAAGGTCCACATGACCCAGGAACTCATTCTTCTGCCACTAGCCTCTACCTTATCAACTTGTTCATAGAAATGATACCTTGTTCGGCAGTCGAACTCCTAAATCTTGCAGGTCAAATTTTTCAACAATAAGAGTGTTGTGGCTTGAGTTAGATGAATACTGTTTTAAAATCGGTGTTTTCTCCTTGTCTTTGTAATTCAAATTATGATTAGTGAAATTGCATGTTGTTCCATCTTATCCATTTGACAATTTCCTTTAGATTCGCTTGATTATTTTTCATATTTTTCGGATCCTTCACTGTGCCTGAAACTCGTACCATCTACAAAGCCCGACACTGACGAATGTTTACATTGTCAATCAGATGTTCCTTAGATCATTGACAATAATTAAAAAGAAAAGAGGGCCAAGTACAGTGCTTTGTGGGACCCCGCTAAGCACTTCCTCTGGTACCAAAGTTTTCTCGTTTACTACCGCACCTTGGTTTCTGTGTTGAAGTTTTTTTTTATTCATTCCCAAATAAATCCTTGTATTCCAGATTTATGCTGTTTGGCTACCAGTATATCATGGTCTACCTTGTCGAAAACTTTAGCTTCGTAAAATCAAGCCTAATCACATCAACATTCACCCCATTCATGCATTATCTCATCACAATCTTCCAGTAGGTGGGTCAGCGTGTATCTCTTACTTCTGACACCATGTGGCTTAGAGTTGAGCTATTTTTATTTCACAATAAAATGGACTATTCTTACTTTCAGTAATCTTTCAAATTCTTTAACCTTGTATGATGTTAAAGAAACTGGTTTTTAATTTGATGAGCTTGTGAGGCTGCCACCTTTTTCTCGAGGGAAGAGGACAGCATGTTTCATTGTTTGTATAATATGTGAGGTGTCTTGTGATTTTAGCCACAGTTGTTGCGGGTGAGACATAACCTGTTTATATTGTTTCACTAGATTGGCTGTGATGTCGTGATGTTACACATGTTATTAATAGCTTCCTAATTTCAGAGATGTCAAAGTTAATATCCATCAATTAATTTTCTTAGGCTGCCTCAAGCTTTGTGTGAATACTCTTTTTTTTTGATATAGCTACTGAGCAATCCCTTGTGGTGATCACCCGAGGTTTACTCATTGCAGTGTTTTCATTCAACGTTTTTGCTCTTTGATGCGGAGAATTGGACGGCATAAGGGATTAAATCTGGGGATGTGTTTGAAAGCTCCCGGTTCCTTTTATTTCGTCTATCGGTCATATGAATCTTCTGTTTGATATTCAACTAAAACAATTGTTGCATTTAGTTTATCAAATTTACGAGGGTTTCTTGCTGTGCCACGATTGTTCGGTCTGTTTTTGACTGCCTGCCTACCTGTCTGTCGGTCTGTCCATCGTAACATTCTTACAACAAATGGCTAAACTTCTGAAGCACTGAATTGATCATGACAAGCAATACATCATTTGAAAGATATTGTGAACTACTGTCATCATATGCAACGTCTCTTTCTTAATTAGATCATTTCAGAAAGTTGCATATCTATGAGAAAAAGACTTGTTTTATTAGCTAAGACATCTGCAGTTATGAAGTAATCATGGCAATCAATACATCATTTGGAAGCTTTGGTGCAGTACTGCAATCGTATGCAATTTTTTTTCTAAATTTGAATATTGACAATTGTGAAAGGGAATAAAGGTTACATCTTGGGCCCTATGTGCGTGCACTTAAACATTCTGACAGCATAGAATATTAATAGGAAGATATTTCTATTCCAACGTCTCCTAAGACTCAGACGGAGTTTGTCTCTTGATTCGACGACCTGCTAGTTCGATCCCCGCTGGCATGCAGATGGATCGCTAAAATATAACTCCTTTATGCGAGTCTTTTAAAACAAGACCGAAAATGTTGACTCGAAATTTGTGAGAATTGTCAGGATGGATACCTTATACAAAGTGATCTATTTTCATCTACCATGAGTACAAAAATGGAACCACGGCTTGCAGGCGTATCTGCATGGTGGGAGCCAATGACAGGTGGTGTTCATTTGCTCGCCTGGTACTGTCAGGCACCGGCTAATGCGTCATCCCGGTATCCCCAAAACAGAATCGAAGACAGATGTATCAGTGGCCGAGCTAAATTAGCCGTTGGACAAAATAAAATACTTTAATGCATTTTTCTGTTACTTTGTCCGATTTCTGAGATTTTTTTGGGACAAGATACTTGGGAAAATGCGTTGAGATGCTTTCGAGTCCAATACTGGGAATCACCTCTTCTGCTTCCACCGACTCCCATACCAAAGAGGATGACGTTGAGATCTCACTTTATCAAGGTCCACCCCCCGCACGGCTTGGCACCTTCCTGTGCCATGCACTAAAGGGGGTTTCTCAGAGGGGGCTGGGGACGCGATAACAAGAGGGTCGTCGATCTGTCAGCCACGCTGTGGCTAAGCACAGTGTTTTCACGGGGCTTATGGGTGCAGGGTGGTTGGCGCTCCTCGCAGCTTATAGAGCTAACTGCATTGTGGTAGAGGCGTAATGGATCTGACAGCCACGCTGTGGCTAAGCACAGTGTTTTTACGGGGCTTATGGGTGCAGAGTGGTTGGCGCTCCTCGCAGCTTATAAAGCCATCTGCATTGTGGTAGAGGCGTAATGGATCTGACAGCCACGCTGTGGCTAAGCACAGTGTGTTGACGGGGTTTATGGGTGCAGGGTGGTTGGCGCTCCTCGCAGCTTATAGAGCCATCTGCATTGTGGTAGAGGCGTGATGGATGAGGGAGTTTTTAATAATCTACATGACCTTGTTGATCTACAGCGTGCAACCGTTTCACCGATACCCTGTATTGCTGCTTGCTGCTGGCATGTGGCGAGAGTAACCGAGAACCTGCATTGTTTCCTCCTGATGGCATTTGACGACAGTCCAACCGGTACCAAGTACTGTTGCGGACATGTGCCATCATGTTTGGGGTCCAAATGCTGGTGGAAGAGTGAGACCATATACAACGTGAGTCCATAACCAACGATGGATGCACTTACCATACGAGGAGTCCATACAAAATGAAGGACGCACTTACCATACGAGGAGTCCATACAGAATGAAGGACGCACTTACCATACGAGGAGTCCATACAGAATGAAGGACGCACTTACCATACGAGGAGTCCATACAGAATGAAGGACGCACTTACCATACGAGGAGTCCATACAGAATGAAGGACGCACTTATTATATGAGGAGTCCAAACAAAATGAAGGACGCACTTACCATAAGAGGAGTCCATACAGAATGAAGGACGCACCTACCATACGAGGAGTCCATACAGAATGAGACGCATTTACCATACGAGGAGTCCATACAGAATAAGACGCATTTACCATACGAGGAGTCCATACAGAATGAGACGCATTTACCATACGAGGAGTCCATACAGAATGAGACGCATTTACCATACGAGGAGTCCATACAGAATGAGACGCATCTACCATACGAGGAGTCCATACAGAATAAAGACGCGACTGCTGTTTGGGTAAGGACCAAGTGCGTACTTGATGTAATTGTAGTCCTTAACAAATTAAGGACGCACTTACTGTATGGGGAGTCATAGAACGAGTTGCACTAAATGTGCTATCGGTTACAAGGATAGACCTTATTTTTAATTTCGCGTTTTATTTAAACTTCATTTAAATCGAAATGTATGTAGTTATGTAAGTTGTTATGTTTGTTTGTTTACAGCCAAACTTCTGGAGGAAATGCAAATGTGTAAATCCATACTACAAGACATACAATCTCGGTGCAGGGATGGCGTGAACTAAACACGAAATAAAAAATAAGCTCTCTATCTTTGTAACCGATGGAACGTGGAATTTATGAAGAACCAAGGACACACTTGGAACTAAAATCACGACGAGAAATTGCACTTCATACATGCGTGTACAGTGACTTCATATCTTCATTGCTGAGGTGACTCACTGACCAGTACCGTTGACAAAACGGCTGACTCATCAATTCCGGAACTTCATGTATCCTTGATCAACATGCATCAGCAGTACCTGAGGTTAACTTGTCAGCGGGTCGACGCTTGGAATGTGCTGTGAGGCCTCAAAACCAGTTGCAGTGGTATGTTGAAATGTTACCGTGAGCATGTTGTTCTGGATCAGCCTTGGCGTTGATGATGGCTCATATGCAACGTACTGTGCATATGTGTTGACATCGTTAATGTGCAGTTCATTTACGGCTTTGTTGTGGGCGAATAAATAGTGCTCTCAAGAGGTGTACCGGTACAGCCAGTGCAATGAATGTACGTTACTTTGGAAATAGGAATTCCAACATCAATGCTATGATGTATTTTTAGGTATGTTTCCTCCTGTTAGTGTTTATTATAGACTCTAGAGATAGTCTTTGTGCGTTTTGATTCTGATATCCCTGCATCAAGGCTGTACGTTTAAAGAATTGTTCCTTACATAAAGAGGAAACAGCCATGTGTATATGCAGTCTTGGAAACATAATCTCCGTGCAGGGATATCGGATACAAAACGCGTACAAACCCTATTTCCTGCGGCTTTAGTAGATGCGCACTTGGTACCGACCCTATTTCTGGCGTCTTTAGTAGATGCGCACTTGGTACAGACCCTATTTCTGGCGTTTGTAGTAGACGCGCACTTGTTACAGACCCTATTTCTGGCGTCTTTAATAGATGCGCACTTGGTACAGATCCTATTTCTGGCATCTTCAGTAGATGCGCACTTGGTACAGACCCTACTTCTGGCGTCTTTAGTAGATGCGCACTTGGTACAGACCCTATTTCTGGCGTCGTTAGTAGATGTGCACTTGGTACAGATCCTATTTCTGGCGTCTTTAGTAGATGCGCACTTGGTAGACCCTATTTCTGGCGTCTTTAGTAGATGCACACTTGGTACCGACCCTATTTCTGGCGTCTTTAGTAGATGCGTACTTGGTACAAACCCTATTTCTGGCGTCTTTAGTAGATGCGCACTTGGTACAGACCCTATTTCTGGCGTCTTTAGTAGAAGCGCACTTGGTACAGACCCTATTTCTGGCGTCTTTAGTAGATGCGCACTTGGTACAGACCCTATTTCTGGCGTTTGTAGTAGATGCACACTTGGTACAGACCCTATTTCTGGCGTCTTTAGTAGATGCGCACTTGGTACAGACCCTATTTCTGGCGTCTTTAGTAGATGCGCACTTGGTACAGACCCTATTTCTGGCGTTTTTAGTAGATGCGCACTTTGTACAGATCTTCTTTCTGGCGTCTTTAGTAGATGCGCACTTGGTACAGACCCTATTTATGGCGTCTTTAGTAGATGCGCACTTGGTACAGACCCTATTTCTGGTGTCTTTAGTAGATGCTCACTTGGTACGTACAAACATTCGCAGAATCCCGCTGCAGGAACATTCGAAGGCACTACTTCTATATCAAGATGTTTATTGCTCTGAAGGCGCATAAAAGCATTGGCTTTAGTTTACAAATAAGCGTATTATATTGTTGCAAAAATATCCTGAAACACTAGGGTCCTGGAAATTGATTAGGAACCTTTCGATGACGCTGCCACAATAATACGAGGGCACGTGTGGGACTGAGCGTTGTTGTGTCGTTTCTCGGTGGTATACAAGTGGAGATTTGATTGTGGGGCTGAGATTAAAAGGTTAGGCCGTCCTCGGTAGGATGTTCCAGGACCATGTCTAGCATTTATACCCGTCCTCGGTAGGATGTTCCAGGACCATGTCTAGCGTTTATACCCGTCCTCGGTAGGATGTTCCAGGACCATGCCTAGCGTTTATACCCGTCCTCGGTAGGATGTTTCACGATCATGTCTAGCGCTTATACGTGTCCTCGGAAGCATGTTCCAGGACCGTGTCTAGCGTTTATACCCGTCCTCGGTAGGATGTTCCAGGACCATGTCTAGCATTTATACCCGTCCTCGGTAGCATGATCCAGGACCATGTCTAGCGTTTATACCCGTCCTCAGTAGAATGTTCTAGGACCATGTCAAGCGTTTATATCCGTCCTAGGTAGCATGCATGTTCCAGGACCATGTCTAGCGTTAATACCCATCCTCGGTAGCATGTTCCAGGACCATATCTAGCGTTTATACCCGTCCTCGGTAGGATGCTCCAGGACCATGTCTACCGTTTATACCCGTCCTCGGTAAGATGCTCCAGGACCATGTCTAGCGTTTATATCCGTCCTCGGTAGCATGTTCCAGGACCATGTCTAAAGTTTATACCAGTCCTCAAGCAGGATGTTCCAGGACCATGTCAAGCGTTTATACCCGTCCTCGGTAGGATGCTCCAGGGCCATGTCTAGCATTTATACACGTCTCGGTAGGATGTTCCAGGACCATGTCTAGCGTTTATACCCGTCCTCGGTAGGATGCTCCAAGACCATGTCTAGCGTTTATACCAGTCCTCGAGCAGGATGTTCTAGGACCATGTCTAGCGTTTATACCAGTCCTCGAGCAGGATGTTCCAGGACAATGTCTAGCGTTTATACCAGTCCTCGAGCAGGATGTTCCAGGACCATGTCTAGCGTTTATACCCGTCTTCGGTAGGATGTTCCAGGACCATGTCTAAAGCGTTTTTTAGTGAATCATTCGGCTTCTCACAAACGATTTTGTTCAAAATATTACCCCTGCATGTCATAATTTAATTTGATATATGTTATATTCTTCGGATGTATGTTCGCTACACCGTCCAAGCAGTGAGCGTGCCTAGCGTTTAATAGGTCTGCAGTTCAAGATATGCGGTGTGCATTCCGAAAGATGCTTGCTTATTCCCCTATTTGTATTCTTTTATAAAAAGCTGTTGTGACGTGGCTGTCTCAGTTCATGTATACGCTGCTCAGATTAGGGTTGCATCGCTTTTGTATCTGCTGAGATATTCCTTCCACCTCTGCACTTGTTAGTGTCTTAATCAACAGTTTGTCTTGGTCTCCACAAATTTCTGGGTACCGCGCAGTGCTTGACTCATCAATCGATTTTGAAATATTTCCACCATGTCCGTCATTCGCACGGCCTTTAGGCATACGAAGCACGGTGCGGTTATTCTGCTGCTTCCGGGCAGTAAAAAAATAATCCCAAGTTCGTAAGAAAAAGTTCATTTTATCTGTACAGAAAGTTGGTTGAAAGTTAATATAAAGCAGGGTCTGGAATTGGCCTATTTTGCATACTGGACTCGCAGCTGGTGGCGGTGCCTCTGATACGGATGGTGTTCCTCTCGCTGCTGCTGTTGTTGATGTTTCTGCTATTGCTGTTTGTATAGTTGCTATTACATCAAGCATCATTTCTCGATGCTGTTGCTTTGTCTTTTATAAAACAAATCGTTTTTATACGATTTTTGAGTAAGCTTGTGTCGTAATATTATGCATCGTATGTATTACAATTCAATACGAATTTGCTTACGCCAATCGTACCTGAAGGATATAGGAAGGAATATTGCATGATTTTACAACATCAGCAAGAGGGTGGGGGTGGTACCGGAGGCGCCCATTAATTATCTTGCTTCACAGTTGTGTGTTTGGGCCAGCACCAAGCAGACAGTGTGCACCGTTGTGTGTTTGGGCCAGCACCAAGCAGACAGTGTGCACCGTTGGGTGTTTCGGCCAGCACCATGCAGACAGTGTGCACCGTGGTGCGGCGTACAATATGTGCTGTGATCGTTGATCGTCTAGGCTGAGCCAACCAATTAGTAGGCAGTGCGATGACGTGGCTAGGACACGCACGCCGTTCCCTGCAGCGCGTAGCTCGACTGTTTGGCGCGCAGGAAAAAGATCTTTGGTTCGCGTGGTAGAATGGTAAACTAGGCATTTCTGGCATCTGTGCGCTGGCCGAGTGTAACACGCCTCTTGAGTTCAAGGATGGCGTCATCATTTCTCGATGCTGTTGACGGTCCCCCATCAACGATATCATTCAGGTCATCTTGCCATTCATTACGTGAGAGAAATATTTATAAATTAATAAATGGTGTGGATTACAAGCTAATTCATTCATCATTCTAGCCATCCATTTGTTTACGGTACAAATATCGCTTAGTGACCTTGATCAACATTAATTTCATTTCCAAATTCATGTTCGAAACGTTCCCTATAATTCTGAATGGTTGTGCCACGTGTTGCGCTGCGGTGTGGACCGCAGCGCTCGCGGCTGCCGCTTGCCAACAATGTCAACCGTGCGATATGCTGGAACTGATAAAAAGATTCCATTATTTTGTTTGATATCCTTGAGGTAGAGTTAGACAATATACTCTAAGCATGCGCCAGTGTGGTCCTCTATTCGAGCTGTTCATTGAACGCCTATATTACTCACTGTTCGCATCCTCACAATCCACATGGTGTAATCATTTAATAGTAAATTAGTGGCACCGCAGTAAGCTGCTGTGCTATTGAAACAGCTTCTGTATTGCAATATTCAGCTAACCAATGTTACATATACCTATTTATAAGGAACCGTTAAGCATGACTGCTTCAATGTCTACTCGTCTAACTCCATCACATGCATGTGTTGTCTCCACCATTCTCTGAAAGACTGTATTGGTTAACCGAGGGTTCTGTTTTATGGCGGTCGGAGAGTTCTTTGTGTAAGTGACACGTTGATTTGGTAGATAGATTCTGTGATTATTCCTGCAAGATATATTAGAAATGTGTATGTTGATGTTCGTCTTCGTGATCATTACAATGGCGCTAGTACACGCCAATACCAAACCATCATTTGTTGGACCGTTGAATGTTTGCTGGAATGCAGTAAGAGAATTTTCCTGCAAACATTTTTTTATGATTTTCTTTCTAAACGCTCTAAATGACAATTTTTGTTTAGTTCATTTCAGTAAATCTTAAAATAACGTTGTTTGAATTCAACGTCTCGGATGCTACATATTTTGATAACGAATGGAAGTTTCTGCAGGTAGTAGAAGCAGGATTGGGACGGTCTGGAGAATACATTCTATCAGTATTCCAAAATTGTATTTGCAGTACAACTAGCCCAGCCTAGATGAGGTGCACAGAGAGAAATGTATGGTAATAGATACATGTATATCGTAAATTCAACATGACGTGACTTATTGAATTTTCTCCAATAAGATTTTCCTTTTGAATTTACATATTTCGTACTGTTGAATTTAAATTATTTCGTCATGTAACTATTACATGAAGGTTAGAAATGAAATTTAGCTTATCCTTATAAAATTATTCATAAACTATGTTTTTCAATAAATGATGATCGCTTGGTATTCATTCAAGGTTGAAAGCGGTACACAAGCTTGAGTTTCTGAT
>SDVV010040294.1:0-10547 GCA_016164225.1 Gammarus roeselii | reverse complement strand
TGCCCGGAGTTATTACTTCCAATTCTTCCCCTCCTTCTTAGTTAGCTTGCCTGGTGATCTTGCTGCTGCTCTGCTCTGCTCATCTTTAAGCTTGTGAAAGCATACATCATTTCTACACATACTTCGACCAACCATGAGGTCCCACTCATCTCCTCTAGACTGTTCCCAGATCAAATTGACCTTGATCAGCATACCATGAGAAGAAAAGAGTTCACTTTACTTCAAGGTAGCATACATACATCAAACTATACCCAACAGCTTCCATTATTGCAGGATGTGAGGAAGTTTATTCCAGCAAAATGAGCTTTCCTACAATTATATAAAAAAGGTACAGTAGCAATCAAAAATTCGTTTATGATTTTAAACTAAGTAAAATCTTCAATTTCCATTTTCCGCCCCATATTAAAACTTATCGGAAATTTGATTATTATTACCCATTAAGAAGCTTTGTCCACACATAGTAACGTAAAAAATTTCTATATGAAGTTAAATTCCACGTGGGAAAAGTCGAATTTGTTTTTCCGGTTACAGACTAACCATAAACAAATTTTTGTTTGCTACTGTACATACCTGACATGAAATCTGATGGAGTCATTAACAGCATCATCAATGGCCCTAGCACCAGTTTGTATTATACAACTGATGGCTTGCAGCAATGATGTCTTTGGATCAAATTGTTCTCCAATTAAATTGTCTGAAATTCGTTGGATAATGTAGGGTCATTCCATGCTAATATTATCCCAACTCCTAAACATCAGAGTGGTCTATACTAAATGTGTGATAGATCAAAAGCAGCAACCAGTAATGACTCATGAGCTGGAAAAATAATTGAAATTTCACTAGAGTTTTACAATGTTTGTTGATAGCTTGGTGTATTCTGCAAACATTGGTGGTTACAATGAGCTATCAAGTTTTTAATACCATTCCAGTGGAAACTTGAACAAGTTGTGTCCTGCCAGTCTGTCATTACTTCTACATTTACCCTAATGCATTATGAAGAAAATATATGTTTCACTTGGAAAATGAAATTAATTAAACATCAATTTATTTGAATCTATTTTTCAGTTTTTTGTTATTGGGATTAGCTACATAATTCAACTCTGAATATATTAATTTCATCTAATTATGGATGTCCACACATCCTGCACCATTTGTGATTATGGATACAATGAACAAGACAAGAAGCCGCTGGTGCTGCCTTGCAGTCACTCCTTCTGCCAGGACTGCCTGCAGAAAGTTGAAGCATCTGGTACTAGGTTGTGCCCTGTCTGTAGGAAGAGCTGGGGAACTACATTGCTCTCAAACCTGCCTTCATGCTATCAACTAATCCCTTCTGATACAACTTCTGATGTTAACCTTTCATCTTCTAGTAAAAAGAGAAAACTGGCTCCTGATGAGAGCGCTGTTGACTTTGAAGCTTGCAAGGAACATAACTCTGACTTATCCCTTTGGTGTGAGTCTTGCCAGTTGCCTGCCTGCAGAAAATGCTTGTCCCAAAAGCACAAAGGCTGCAATTTTATGTTGATGGAAGACAAGTGTGATTCTCTCAAAGAAACGTTTAATGAGAAGTTGTGCTTTTTAGAAAATGAGCTTACCAAGTTTACGACATCCATAGCTGATAACAATAAAAAATTATCTTGTGTCAGAGCATGTGTTGAAAGTATGCTTAGCCTTGAGAAAGAACTTCTTGAATACAAAGAAAAAATGATGGTGTGGCAGATAAGAGCACAAAAAGTACTTCTTCATTATGAGGATGATGGAGTTGACCCCAGTGTTGCATGCAGTGTGGTTAATACCCTTCAGAAAGCCACTGCTGTGGATAATTTGGAACTTCAGCTTCCATCAAAACCATCATCCCTGCTGCTGTGGATTGCCTGCTCATATCAGGTAGGTTTGCTTAACTAACCCAATGAGCTTCTATTTCACTGATCAATTATTTGGACCCCTTGCTGTTGTATTTTTTTTTCTCATAAATGTAGCTGGATGAAAATATGAATGTTCGAAGCTGCTGTAAATTGCCCAAAACAAAGTTGCCTTCAGAATTGGTTGTGATTTATGCAAGCTTTGTTGGCGACCACTCGGCTCCGCTCTACTGTCAATAGGGGTTCTGTTTTCATGGTCTCTTTATTTATTACTCATATTAGACCCATCTTGGACTTACTGCTCATGTGTTTGGAATGTGGGATATTTGGGGGATCCAAGTCTGTGCAGAGGAGGTGGACCAAGGAGATTGATGGGCTGGGTGGAGTGGACTAAGGTGAGCGGATCAAAGCAATGCAGTTTTTTTCTGTGAGGGGGAGGTTGTTGCATTCTGATCTTTTGAAGTGTTGGAAGATTTTTCATTGTTCTGATAATTCAGGTTTGTCTGCTCTGTTTGAGAGAGCTCGGGATGTTGGCACATGTGGGCATCCTTTCAAGCAGGTGGTTCCTCGCTGTCAGACAGACTATAAACGGAGATTCTTTTATTCTCGCTGTGTGCAGATTTGGAACCGGCTGCCCGCTGATGTGGTGCAGTGTGATTCACTTTGCGGCTTCAAGAGGGCCCTGTCAGAGGAATTGGGGGCAGTGTTGTATGAGTTTTGCTTAACTCAATTTGATGTGATATTGTGGCTTTGTTTGTGTTGCCAACAGTTGTTTGCAGTTGTTGACTGTCTTCATTGTTTTGTTTTCTTTGGACCTATTGAGCGCATTCTGACCAGCGTCCTGCTACAGTGCTTGTTCCGTGCTGTTCATTTTGATTGCTGGCGCGCTGAGATGTACTGCCTCCCATGCCTGCGTCCCCTGTTGGCGGGGCTGTGGGGGGGCTGCAAAGGTGAGATACAAAGGTGAGATGGTGCATGGTATTAAACCAAGTTATTAGTCTCAATAGGGTAGTTTTTTTTTCATAATTTTAAAACTGATTTTTTTTCACTAATGCTGTGTTTTGTTTGTTGAAATTTTAGTACGTTTATTAGGGTGTATAATTCTTGAGATGCAACTGGGATGCAACCGAACATGAGTCCAAATGTCAAGTTGCAACCTAGCTAGCTAGCTACAGGCTGTTATATAAGAGCAGAAAGTGCAACATTCACTCTGCTACTGGTTAAGAAGCAGCTGTGAATATAATATCAAGTGGAAGTTGTAAAAATCTATTATAAATTGATATAATGATTAGCTACATTTCAGAGCTCCCTTGACTTCTATTGTGGGTGGAGTTTTTTTATGTAACTAGTGGGGAATTCTACTGTGGATGATACCTGGTTATGTCCACATTTCCCTGATTTATCTTCTCACATTTATGTCACATCTCCTACTTAATCACTTTTATCTTATGCTTTGCTACCTATAGCTATCCAGTCTTTTGCCGCTATATGTTTCTGCTCATTTCAAGACTAATTTTTATTGATAAAAATGCAACGCATGTGTGTTTCTGTCTAATCTGGATTAATTTATATATTCACAGATTTCAGGTTCTTCTGATGAAGCCAAAGACTTTATCTCAGCTTTGTCAAGGAATTTAGACGAGAATGAGAGTAGTTCTTCATCGGCAGGAACTCCTGAAAGTGAGGAATTTGGTCGAGATGTCAGAAAAATTGCTGCAACACTAAAGGAGGGAGAAGATTGGGTGATTTCTGACAACTCATCAGCTGCAGCAGTGTCTCAAGTTCTTCAGACCACCAGTATCCGACCATCTTCTGTGAAAATTGCTAGCTGTCATCTCCCAGATGAGAAACTTTTTGAACTTTGCTCCATCTTTGGGCACACTAAGAGGTATGAGGTGAACCTCAAGGAATGTCTGCCATTCTACCTTTGCCATGAAAAACTTTCTGTTCAGAGCCTGGCTTATACTGGCTCAAGACTTGATGCCCTCTTGCAACAAGGTTCTTGGTGAGTTCACAAAAAAAAATTTGTCATTTGCTCATGTTGATTCAACGCTGTAAGATGCTCAGGTAGTTGTGGTAAGCATTGAATTTTTGTGTACAGACAATAGCTATAACTTTCTTGTTTTTGTGCACAAGCTAGCAATATTATTAACTAATGAAGTTTATTCAATATATGAACTTAGCTACCTAATTCAATTTTTGTATTCAATCCCAAATACTTTTCTCTGTGGGTAGCTAAATGTAGTTATATAGTTTTCATTAGTAATTTGTTATGGCATTTATATACTTTGGCTATTGAAACTATTTTGTGTCAGAGCACAGATCATTTGAATATGTATGCCATACAAAAACAATTGATGGATATATGTTATGCAACTCTAAGATCCCTAAGGATAATTCAATTTGTAGTGTTTCCCAACCCCAGCGAGAGATATTGTTTTACACAGAACCATTGTTTTTTCAACAGAATCATGAGCCATATATCCATCAGAAGGGTTTTGAACCCTGATTCCACGAAGGGAATGTCTGTTTATCCATGTAACAGGCCAAATTCTGAACCCCTACCTCATATATACTTTTGCAATACATTGTTTCAAAGCTCATGTGCAGTAGCTACTATAATATTATGGACAGCAATTTTTTTTAATTAAAGTGATATGCATAAGGAATTTCATTTGAGTTTTTACTCATATCAACCTTTTTTGTTCTATAATTTCAAACTTGCTGTACTGGAAGTCATTTCTCTACACCCTGAAATAATTTCAAGTATGGTGAGATGTACAAATTGACCTAATTGCTGTAACAAAATTGAACACAAAGGTATGCTATCAATGGGAGACGTATGCCTCAATTTGTCGCCCTGCTGTATGAACATAGTCATTATGAAATTAGCTGCAGCATAGTGAAATTAGTAATTTTAGTATCATAATTTCTGATCATATAATCTATCATAATAGCTATGTGCAAACAATAACGTCTAGGTGAGCTTATTTAAATTAAGAGGAACCAAAATATGTGTTGGTCCACTGCAATTTGAAAATTTCTCATAATCATCAAACTTCTCAAAATGACAGTGCAAAATTTCTTTATTGAATGGCACAGGAATGCTAAAATGCTCATGATAAAATAAATTAACATTTTGTTGAGTCTTGTAACTTACAATGACAGAACAAATGTATCTTGGTGTAAAACATTTGCCATAGTTGGTAGTTTACTGTTAAATGCAACCAATGTTGGGAAGCAGAAAAAAAAAAGCTTCAGCTGTTGTCTTGCAGGGATCTGAATGTTTCTTGGTATCCAATAACTACTAATTCACTGCTTTAGAGGGTTAGCTTTATGATAAACTCTTGGGACCTCTATTTCATGGGGAACTTGCTTGTCTGCTGATTTTGTTGTTAGTAGCTACACATAAGATTGTATGCCTGTATTATCATAATCTGTTGATCTCATTTATCAGGACCACACACTGGCATTAACTCAATTCAAACTTTTATACATTAATACAGCTACTGACATGGGCACTAGAGCCAAACTGCAAGGGGTGCATTAGATGCTTGACATGAGTATCTTCAGGCTCTTGCCAAGATTGTTTTTAGGCTGAGGCAGAAATGATTACCTAATAAGGATATGGGAAATTGCTAAGGTGCTGCCAGATTTTAAAAAATAAATATAGGGACAAATGAGCTGAGACCTCCACTTCCTGCATGGATCAGTCTGGACTAGAACAATTGAATAGAGCCATGTTTCTAACTCCATCAATTGGACGAAATGATGATCATTATTCCATCCAATTGATGGAGTTGGAAACATGGCTCTATTCAATTGTTCTAGTCCAGACTGATCCATGCAGGAAGTGGAGGTCTCAGCTCATTTTCCCCTGTATTTATTTGAAAAATCTGGAAGCACCTTAGCAATTTCCCATATCTTGAATAGGGATTCATTTCCACCATTTTGACTTGTGAGCAGGGTAATAAATTTACAGCAGATATGTAAAATTTTGTGCAAATAACAAACATGGCACTCCTCAACAAACAGACACTAAGTATCCATTTGTAGCTGTTTATCTTTATTTGAATGTTGCAATCTTCACATGATGTTTGATTTGCCCATTGGTTTCTGTGTGAACAATGAAAAAATCACTCCAATTTGAACATGAACTACATAACACTGGTGGTTGGGAAAATTCAAGTTGGCACATGAAGAGTCCCCACACCATTCCATTTGAAGACGCCTTCCATGTTCCATTTGTTTCCATGGTAACAAATTCTGCAGAATTTATATTTTTTAATGTACTCCGCACATTGTTTGGATCAGGTTTGAAGGTAATCCACCATGCCTTTGTACTAGTACAGTAGCAAAAGAAAATTTGTTCATAACTGAAAAAACAAACTAGACTTTCCATTTGTAGAATTTGATTTTATATGAAAATGTCTTATGGTATTATGTTTGGACAATCCTTCTTATTGGATAATATCAATTAAATTTTCAATGAGTTTAAATATTGTGCAAAAATTGATCATTGAAAAGATTTAACCTAATCTTTAGCTAATCATGAACAAATTTTCATTTGCTACTGTTCATGCTCTTAGAAAAGTATATGCTTGTAGTCCATAGGCTGGTATAAAGTTGGTATCCAATTACTCATTTAGCATAGTAGGTAATTTAATAGTAATGCATAGAGCCAAGGTAGTTGAGAGTAATGATGCATCAGCAGAAAAAATGCCAGTTGATAATCCTTGAACACCACTTTATTGTTGACTAATTCCTTTTCAGTCAATACAATCAGTCCATGTGCATCATTATTGGTATCATTCTAAACAATATGCATTGATTTCCATTTCTTGGTGTTTCCAGTAGTTTATTATATTTTCCAATTGACTGTTTTGTATTTTCCAGGAGCAAGTTGACTCATTTTTGGGGCCACCTTGATGTGGAGATTCTTAAAAAGCTGCCAATAAGTTTAAAAAGCCTGGGCCTGGTTATTAAAGATGATAAGGACATGAATGTGGTTAATGCAATTTGTGGAGTTGCCATCACCAAGCCCTTCCAGCAAAACAACCGGAATCGTTTGATCTGGCCCAAACTGGCACAGCTTCGTAAGTTTGCCTTGGTGGCTAGCAAACAACAAAAATGTTTAGCGTTTCAAAACCTGGTGGAAATCTCTATGTTTAACCTTAGAGTCTAGCAAATTCAATTTCTATGGCCTTGTTATAGTTTACATTATCATTGGGATCATTAGGCACCAAACTTTTCAACATTCTATCCTGAACCCCCAATAAAGTTATGTACAAAAAACTGAAAGAGGGTCCTTTTCACTAAACTGGTGTGACTAAACTGGGGTGACAATACATAATGTAATATAATTGATATGAAAACTAATTGTTTGAAAGTGTCAGAAGTAAGAGCTGGTTAATCTTAGTAAATATCATCCAAATTAGCAAAAAAAAAATTTTTCCTACATCTGACAGGTAATCGTAATTTTAACATCTCACGTATTATTGCAAAACAATCTGAAAGTACAAAAATTTGATTATATTTATTGGTATAGCATGTTATTTGTCTAACATAGTGGACATAGCTATGTTTGACAAATATTTTGTTAGCAATGGTTTGTATAAACATCTGGTTATTTTAAAATTAACTCAGGCATTGTGCAATTAGCCTTAGTAATTTTTTCCTGGTAATATATATACTTGTCAATGACAATATGTAAGAAAAAAAACATTTGTACGCATCAATGTGGAAAAATTGAAATATATATTTGATATCAGGATATATATATCTTTGGTTAGTCAATCCAACTGCTCGCTTACTGGGATGGCTCCCCACAGTTGTTTATTTGTATGGTTATACAGATAGATAGACACAAGGCCAAATCCCCAGTTTGGGGAGTGGTTGACAGCAAGGTGCACCTCACACTCCTCCCTACACTCACACAACTTAGCCTTATTGCGCTAACAGGTCCAACCAGCATCAAGTCTCTCTCTTACCTTTGCAGCCCCCTCCAGCAGGACCACAGCAAGTGATAAGCAGCAGAGCCGGGGGAGGCCAGCACAGCCATGCGCGCCAGCATACTGTAGAGAACGGCAATGTTAACACAGGTATAGGAACTGGAATTAGTGCGCACTATTGGCTATCATATGAACCATCCGCATGAATGAAAAAAGAAAAAAACCAAGAACAGCACTCTGTACAACAAAGAAGCACACGAAGAAGCAACACATCAGGACAGACACACAAACACACACCCACACAAACATGCACCACAACCCACCACTCCAGCATCATAGCAAAAAGTAGACAAATCCAAAGCCAGGATGCCAACACGCTACAGAAGAACCCGCCCCAACCTAAACAAACTCAAACAGAACATCACCCAAAAACTCCGCAAGCAACCTCTTGAATGCAGCCAGGGAATCTGACTCTACCACAAAACTCGGGAGGCTGTTCCACATCTGAACACATCGTGCTGCAAAGAATCTCCTCTTGATGTCTGTATTACAAGCCGGCATTAAAAGCTTATAGGGATGGCCCCGAGTTCTCGCATCAGGAGCTCTCCGAAAAAAAAACCCAAGGTTGGCGCCACCATCCAACTTGCAGATGATCCTCCAGTATTTAATAAGGTCCGCCCTGAGAAACCTTCCTTTTCTAGAAAATAAGCCATGTTGCTTCAGTCTGGAAAAGTAATCTTACTCAGCAAGACCATCCACACTTCTTGTCCATCTCCTCTGCACAGACTCAGGTGTTACCAGATGGGACTTCCGCAACGCTATGAATAAACAACCCACCTAAATAAACTTCTAAATGTCAAGGATGCCTACTAATTCAGTCACCATGGGTAAGAACGGGCGGCCTGCCTACGAGGGTTCAAATTCTGTGTATCTCCACCTGAGGTCTTGGCCCTAATGATCTGGGCTGCAGGTAGTAGTCAAGCAGACAGCAACTGAAGATGAGGACGGTGGGACAGGATAGTTGGCCAATCTCACCCAAACTAAGCAAGCTAGTGATAACCTTATTGTCTCCAGGTTGACTAATTATCAAAAAACAAATGATCAATGAATTGTCAACACCCCACTAGCAGGTTCAAAAGCTAGAGTTGACATCCATAAGGTAGAGCAGCTCTCCAAAGCCTAAAATACTTCCAGTAAAGAACAGGCCCAATAAGGTAAGTAATATAATAAAACCACTGAAAGGCTTCCAAAAGTCAAGGCTTTTATTCAAGGCAGGCTCCAGGTCTATCAAACATGTGGGCCCTTAGACTGGAAGCTGATGTAACATTAACTAAGTACACTAGGAATCAAAGTTCTTAAAACAAACATCTATTTGTATCTCCAGTTACAATACACAATCAATTGCTATCTCCTGCTGGCAGCACCACAGTGGAATTTCAACAGCACAACCCCCTAAAGTAATACCAATAACTTCCAAAACTGACCCCCAACACACCCTAAAAGCTCCAGATGTAGAGTCCAAAAGGTAAACAAACAAGATGGTGGCCTCCAGTTTTCAGACAAAGTTCACAATAGTTTGCAGAGTCATCAGCTTGGCCAGACCAGAAAATCAACTGCGCCAGGGGAGCACTAAAACAATTGCCTAGGCATGGGAAAACACCAGTTGCTCACTTACAGATGTTATTTAATGATATATTGCTGCAATACCATGACATGTCCTTATGTCTCTGCTGTCCATCTCCAACTCACCGATAATAGGATCGCGAGTCCCCTATATAGCCTATCAGACCTCGGCCGGCAACCGCATCTGGCCACACAGTCAAAACAGAAACTATACAAAGCTCTGGCTCAGGGATCCAGTACACTTGTACCAGTTTGGTCCCAACCATCACCCAGAGAACATGTGCTCTCCAGCAGATGCACATTTAGAACTACCGCTGCTGGAATAGATACAATAACTGCAGTCTTTACAACACAGGACATTACAAGATAAAAATTGGTAAGTGCAACATTGGTTACATTGAATTTGCCACACTTAAACCTTGTGCACTTGCAGTATGGATTCCACCTAATTGCAAAGTATGGAAAAACAAAAGCTGGAAGATTCGCTTCCGGCCACACAGGCAATCTCAAATCCCCAAGAAAACCCACATTCCACACTGACGAACAATAATCCATGAGAGGCCTGATGTGCATCACAAAGAGGGACACCATGAAGTGAGGACTACGGCAAACGGTGGATCACAGCAGGCTGCTGGCCAATCCGGAAGCCTTACCCACCACCTCTCTGACATGATGGTGGAATTTCAGTTTTACATCAACCACCACACCAAGGTCCCTGTGGGATTGAACAAACTTCAATGGAATCCCACTCAAGAAGTACAGAGCCAGCGGATTCTCATCAGTCCACTCGGCAAACCCACAAGCAAACCTCAACACCACACACTTCTCTGAGTTCAGCCTCAAGTTCCAAGATGAGGCAACCGCGCCAACTGTACCAAATCCGACTGCAGACTTGACACACAGCAACCGCAGACTCCTTCACCCTCTTGTACCAAAGGTACAGCTTGTAGTCGTCAGCAAATGCATTAAAAAAACATAGCACTCCATTTGTGATGTGATTAATATAGATCAGAAATAGCACAGGGCCCAGCACAGAACCCTGCGGCACACCACTAACCACCTCTCTCGACTCACTACAACACCCACCAACAGCAACCCTCGGAGAACGACC
>SDVV010040293.1:0-10547 GCA_016164225.1 Gammarus roeselii | reverse complement strand
CCGTGTGTCGTCGAATTTCAGCCGCAATGTTTTTTTTTTTAACAAACCAGTCGCAGTTGACGGTCAATCCTGCACGTGTTATCATTTTGAGTTAATGTAATGTCTGATGCTCCAATGTATCATATCAACAATTATTGTTTATGGATTCATACGTATATTCGAGCAGTACATGTCGCCGTCCTTTCCATATAATGGGATCATCAGCAATTTCCTTCCTATTTTATTGGTCCATATCAACATGGCATACACCAGTTTTGTAGAGTTCAAAGATTCCGATTCTTTCCGTTCCTTTTCTTCTTCTTGTATCTAGTAATTGTCCTGTTCAGAATGATTGTCAGTTAGAAAACTTGTCAACGCATATATCTAAATGCAAATTTTTCCGTCAGAAACTTCAGCGTTAACCCTTTTTTTCTCCGGCTTTTCCTCGTTAGCAGCAAGAAATTGGACTTCTTTCAGAGCGAAAATTCTAAGTTGGGTATTGACGTGACGGGGAAAGGAAAAAGTTTTGAATATTTATAGAAGGAAAAAAATATGATAACTGGACGGGATGTTCCGCATTGTAATGAATGAATGTCATAGTGAAAAAGAGCATAGCTATCTGTGCGACTTTCTCATCGTTTTGTCGGTAATGATCAATTCATGTCTGAATTGAATATAGATCAACAGTGTTGTCAGTATTGATCATACGATGCGCGGGCGGAATGGGGACAAAAAGTGTGCTCTGTATGAAGCGAATCTGTTAGAGAGATGGCGTTAAGAAGAAAGGAATGAATACCAGAAATGTCTTCATCAGGCACGTTGGATTGGAGACACACGGAGATATTGTTGTAAAAAGTCAACTGAAGTGATTATTTTTGTGAATCTGAAATATTCCTCCTCTCATATTGAATTCAGAAAACATTTATATTTTTATTTTTATTCTGAAAAAGATATACATGGAGGTTTTGATTTACAATGACAGCATAAGTTCGCGCACACTATGTTCTATCCGCTCAGTGTATTGATCTGAGATAAAATATTGGCCGGAACATCATAGTAATAAATCAATTGATTAATTGCCTAACTAAATTATACAATTGGCAATGTATGGCCTGTGACCAGTTCATGATTAAAATGAGGTCGTGTGAGGTCTCTCACCGAAAAATGTGAACTCTTACCTCTCGAGTAGGAATAATCTCAGAAAAAAGTCAGTCACAAAATACTTACTAACCGATGTATGTGTTACGAAAAAAAAACAGAGTATTGATTTTTTTCGCTTCTCAGTAAAACTTCTTGTCGCAGTATCTCTAACTATACACAGTTGTCGAATTCTACACAAAGCCATCGCAGCAGTTCTATTATCACTGTAAATATGAAATAAATTATAGGATATCGTACCACCCTTAATTGCGGAAGCAAATTGCCGCATTGATGGTAAATATATATTATGTACCTCTATTTCGTGTGGCTTTTTATCGATAAGAGGGGATGGAAATTAAACAAAACTGAACTACCATAATCGGTAATTTTTTCTGTCAGTAACCGCTGCCATGAAGAGTATTATTACACAAAAGTTCATGACCGTTCGGGCAAACACTCCTAGTATCGTTTGGCTATAATCTAGGGAAAAATAAAAAAGATGACCATCCCTGTTCAGCAAGTTTCATTTGGATTAGAATCGATAACTACATGAGAGAATATGTACAAATATAGTTATGTTTGTTATATAACATATCATTTTTTTCGTGATGGTTATAGATATCATACCCAAACCATTTTTTTACAATAGAATCGTCATCGCAACTTCATTACCTAATTGCAGTCCCTTTATCGCATCCAGTAATTGTTTTTTGATATATCAGGTGTAATTGTTTCAAATGATCTCACCATTTCATAAGTATATTCCCTACCCCTTTCTCCCACAGCGGCACCCCACACTAAGTCCCGTGCATTCCAATCTTTTGCTTCACCCATCACTATTGCCACTAAACACCAAACTGAACCTATTGTACCCCAACACTACCCCAATACCAACTACCAATCAGCGCCCCCTAACCATCAGCACACCAACAGTTCCCAGTCAGCGGCTCCCCCTCGTCATCGCCATATCACAAGTTCCAAGCTAGCACTACTTAATCGTCATCTCACCTACAGCTTCCATCATTGCCTCCTCATCACACCAACGCTAACAACTCTAAATCAGCAGCCGCACCAACCACTTCCAATCAGCGCCTTTTCATTATCCACATAAGAACAGCTAACAGGCGGGACCTCCGGATCATCCAATTAAAAACCGCTCACAATCAGCGCCTCCTCATCACCTCCACATCAACAGATCCCAATCAGTGTTTTCTCATCATCCAGATCCTTTGCATACAGAACCTTCTCAATTTCCCATTACAACAGCTCCCAGTCAACGTCCCTCATCCTCCTTGTCACACAGCCAGCTCCCAGTAGACGCTCTGTCATCATCCCCAGACCAAAAGTTCCCATTTGGCGCCTATCTATCGTCCCCATACGAGTTACAGCCTTTCACAAACCAGCAGTGACACAGGATATAAAAATATACAGATCTGTAGAAATAATAAAATCCCTTGGGTCCTAAATGACATGAGACTACAAATAATGCCAACGCCCCCATGTGGCTATCGCCTTAAACATGCCCTTAGTCAATCATGGAAATACCAAATTGTATATTGTCCCAAACAAGACAATGTCTCGTTACTTAGCGTCGCATGAAAGGAGGCCGACACAAACATGGACTACTATTCGGGTTTCATACCGATAACAAGATTACGATGTCACCTACCAGGAAAAGTATTTTTATAACAGAAACTACAATCAACCCCTGGGAGACCTGATCCCCACAATGCTAAGCAATGCTCTGGGACATCAGATTGACATTGTTCAGGAAAACGGCTTAAGGTCCATCGAGCCACACTTAAATAACAACCAGTCAGGTATCAAGGTATTCATTGATACACATATAGTACAGTCATTACAGTACACTTGTCCCCTTTCAGAAGTTCTTATAATCCTCCAATACAAATAGAACACTTAATGATAGAACAATCTGCTCCAACAAATACACCGCCCTGTATGACGCACCTGACACCTGCATTCACGCAGAGGACGACCAGGACTTCATTAGAGGCAGTACCGCGGTCATCGACAAAAGTAATATAGATCGCAGCAATAGTCATTGTAGTGCGCCCGAACACATGTGACTAGACGGCACTTGCGACCTTCGTGGGTCCGGCGACGAGGCGAACAATCCTCGACTATAATAAAAAGACCACATAGGAATATAACATAAAAGAGAGAAGTCTCTTGTCGAAGATAGACCATCTCAAAATAATGACGACTGATGAAAATGTTGATATACTCTGCCTCACTATACAACAACTTTATTAGATAGATGGGTACGAACTGTTCAGAAATGACCGAGGTATGGGAGAAGGCGGCGACTGTATCTACGCTAAAAAATGAGTACATAACCAGGACATTGAAAGCGGTTGGAAACGGAGACGAAATTGACGATGTTTGGATTACCGTCCAGGTAAGGAAAATCAAATCCTTTGTTGTCGAAACCATTTACAGGCCGCCCAAAGCCAGCAACCCGTAGTTCAGTTACATAGAATCCAATCTCCAGACAGCAGCTAATTTGATGAGGAACATGTACGTCCTAGAAGATTTCAACGACATTCAATTGAAGCCAAATAAATTGGGCTCAAAAATTAAAAGACTAAGACTAGAACAGCTCTTTGAAGAGACAACTAGAATAACACAAGAAAGTACATCATTGCTCGATCTGCTATTCACGATTAATCAATCGTCTGCCCTCGACACCAACGTCTGTGAGTCTTCTGCCGGCCACAAAGAAATAAGCTGACTGATCATTACACGTTGAGAAAAACGGAAACCCGTCATCCGGACGTATAGAACAAAAGAAAAATACTCACAAGACTCACTGAAACAAGAGTCATGGAACATAGTACCATTGCTCAACAACGGGCGTAATACGAACGATGTGATTATTCAATCACATCGGCATAGTAGCACCAATAGGCACAAAGAAACTAACACGCCCTCCAGTCAGCTGGATAACTCCTGGACTCAATCAGGAAATACATAACCCAAAATATTTCATTAATGTTTTTGAGAGGTCAAGCCAACAAAAATGCTGAAAAAAAACTACTCAAATAGCATGAATTTGACCGATGAATCACGTGATTTACCCATTAGCCACGCTTTTTATTTAAAATCCTACATGTAACGAATACTCGCTCACATCTCTCAATGTGCCATTATCTGTTATTCTCCTTCTAGCTATTCTTCAATTCAATAATCATCAATGTGATCGGTTAATAAAATGTCGGAAATGTTGTTACTTTGCTTACAAATAGCATAATTACATACTTTTACATGAGCATCGGTGTCACGTTGAGACGACACGGTCTTGACAGGAAGTGAGTTTCAGTGTGGGACTGATTGGCGTAGGAGTAGGTTGTGTTGCTGAGAGCGTGCTCCGCCTGATACGCCGCGGGGTAAACGTACCAGTAAAAAATTGTCTATAGGCTTATTACCATTATTTCCTTTGCAAGATCTTATCGATTGACCATACTGCAGGCAAGAGAGATTCATGCTACATATGACTGAAGGTCAGTTACCCAGTCATAACAGTTGATCAGCAACTGATCGATGAAAAACTTTGGTTTATAATGACCTATTAAAGCGGCAACGCGGGACTCCGTCGCGACGTTTCGTGGCGTGCCTAATAGGGTTCAATGGCATGCGAGTGATTTGCCAACCGACGAGGGAACACGTATACAACCTAACAGGCAAAAAAAGAGCGATGCCACATTGCTGAATTTGAAAAAATAAAATAAAAAAGAGATGCAGTCTTCGAACATTGTGCCCCACAGGAAAGCAAAAAACTCTATTAATTTGGAAAACCTAGTAGAAATACCAAAATCATTCAATTAGTTTTTTCGCTGGCGTTGGAGAACACACACACGAAGAGGTAATAAACAAACACAGCAAAATGTTCTCGCCTATTCATGAAACCCCGCAAATGCATAAGATTACCCGGCTTACAGTTCCATCTCATACCGACTCATCCACCAAGAGGGACCATACGTGGACACCGAGACCGGCAATCAGATTGGAAATTGCTTCGGCTATTTTCGCGCTAAAAAATACTAATTCGTGTAGAAATTATGGACTAGCATTACAGTACCACATGAAATGATTATACAATTATTATGTCAAGTCCCCAGCTGCCCATCAACACATCCATTGCAACAATTACCATCCCTCAAAATTGGAAATACGCGCTAATCAAAGTAATCCATAAAAAGGGGGAGGTAAACGACTCTTAAAATCATAGATCCATAAACATATTACTAATAACTTCATAAATCTTGGAAAGATTATTGCACATCAACTCCTTGACTACATAGCAAAGGCAAACCTGATCAATGACTGCCAGTATGCATACAGACGGAAGACCTCTACTGAAGACGCGCTGATGAAAATCTCCGAACTCGTATACAAAGCTGTAGACGAAAACAATATATCATTACCCATGCTGCTGGCCCTTTCTAAAGCATTTGAAAGCTATCTCAGGCATCGATTTCGGTCTGTCGTGTTAGATGGAAAGATCACCTCTTCTCCATGACCGGTAAATTTCGGGGTTCCGCAAGGATCGATTCTCGGACTGGTTCTTTTCCTTCTGTATGTCAACGACATTAACTGTGAAAACCCTCTTGACAATGTCAGTATTGCATTATACGCAGACGACGTTTAACTGCTGTTCGTTAGACCGGCAAACGAATTAGAAAAGCTGAAGAAGGATGCAGAAGAAGCGCTGTCCCACAAAAATGATTGGTATTCTTCAAATGGGCTCAAGGATAAAACAAGTAAAGCACGGGGCATTATCATGTGATCCAATGATGTTGAATGTATCGGAGCAAAAATCCCTCTTGACAACAGAGTCAAAAGTCTGGGAGTGGGGCATGATCCCAATTTTACCTCTGGACATCATGTTGGTAAGCTTTGTTCCAAACTGAATGGTACACATAATGTTTCTCAGTCGAACGAAAAAACAACTCGCCTTCAAGTCCAGACTTTTCGGAATCAATGCTCTGATTTTTTCACATTCACACTACTGCCATACGATATGGGTAAGAGCACGAAAACATTATACTCAGACATTCAACGTAGTATCAACTACATCCCAAAATTAATTCACGATAGGAACTTCAGCAAGAGCAATCACGTGACACCAATTCTAAAAAAACTTGGGCAGCTGAACATCTAGGAACAACTAGAGCTGAACAAAACAATACGAGTTTAAAAAAATCAGAAAAAGCTTTCTGGTTCAAACGGCGTTGTGTTGACAACTCGAAAGCCGCCCATCCACGATCAATACGGAATAAAATAATAATGACGAGGAGTTCAGGAGAACAGAGATAGTAGCCAAAACTTTCACAATTTCAGGTCAAAGAGTTTCAACACGCTTCCAGCTGACACTCAGTATGGCGGAACCGTAAAACGAAACGCGTAACGTAAAGCTATATTTGCCAGCTCGCTCAGAGAATCAGCTCTATCACCCGGTCAACTAAACACAAACATAACCTCACATTTTATGCTCCTGTGTTCTCTCTTTGTATCTGTCATCGAACAACCTGTATCTGTCAACTCAAACACGACTGAACTGTTGCCGTATTTTGAAATTTCACATCAGCGTGCTCTGTCCCCATTGACTTGACATTGTTCTAGCCCTAGAATAAATTATTTTTCGCCATTAAGGACAATCGAGCTTTGGATAGTTTACCTCCATTGAACCATTCCCGCATTCTCATCTCAGCGCATCAGCATATGCCTCTCTGTTTTTCCACAGATAGTAAAATATATAATGATATTCACTATCGATACCTTCGTATTTCCTCAGAGCAAGTAGTTTAACGTCACGGATAATGAAAGGGATCTCCTCGCACATCGTGGCTTTAAATATGCCCGAACCGGATCACACATGCATGTATGGCAGAGGCCCTTAAACTTGCACCCACTTATTACCAGACAACCTTTGGTACCCAACGTATCAGGCAGTTGATCAACCAACTACGTGACAAAAAACAATGTCTGATCGAAATGTGATGTGTCATCAGGATAGACCACATATTTATCAAGTACTTTAAATATACTCGGTTACTTCTCCGGTTTCTCGTGATGTTTCGGAAGAGCTGGTACCTATGCTTAGCAAGAAGTGAGGTGTTCGCTAATGGCCACTCACAGGTTCATTTACTCGGTTACACGATGTGATGAATGCTATAAGGTCCTGACCCATTTTCAAATGTATTTGATATTTGTGTACCCATCATCAAAATTATGTATTTTAAATTTGTGTACCCATCCTCATATGTATCTTAAATGTGTGTGAATATATGTTTAGACTTATACAGATACAGACACTAGGCCGCATCCCTCAGAAAGGGGGGTGGCCGACGGAACGGCGCACCCCACACCCTAATACGCTCACACTCACACAACTTAGCCCTTTTTTGCTAAAGGTCCTGGCCGGTACCCCTGCAACATACACACTGGGTCACGAGTGCAGTCCAAGGATCCGTCGTCAGCAGCAGAGCCCAACAGTTTTCACTGGTTTACTCCCGCCGCGTCATAATGGCCAAGCCCTACCCCCACCCACTATCATCTCGACAGCGAGATGCCAAGGGCAGGAAAGCACATCAGAGCAGCGTCAAAATCAATAATTCACAACCATTCTCCACTCACGCCTGTTTATTGCACGCACTCTCGCCACCTCCACATTCATGTCTCTCCTTCCTTCCGCCTGCTTCACACCATCCATCCACCCAAACTTCGGTCTACCTCTAGGCCTGCGACCACTCGCCTCCGCATTCATCACCCTTTTCGCCTACAGCTATCTAAAGAAGAAAAATCATATATAAATACAATAAACATAAATAGTAGTATAGTTTAGATGCACAGCCGTTTCCCCTTAGTTAGGACGGTGGCTAAGTTAGGCAGACACAGAAGGGGGAGGCACCCAATCTCCCCGAAACAAGACCACCGTGTCCCTGCCGAGGCTCGAACTCGCGACAAGCAGCACCAGAGGCTGACACTGCAGTCGGATACGCTAACCACTCGGTCACGACGGCCTCTAAATAAACATTAATAATTCATATAAATTAAAATGTTCATAACATAAAACCTCCCCAATTTAGACCCGCCCGTTTGAACCGCCCGTAAGCCAACCGTAATCCAGCCGTAAGGCAGCCGTTAGCCATCGTCCGTTATCTGACTCACAATAAGGTAAGGTCCCAAAAGTAATTAACTTGCCCCATAGCCACAAGTCAGACACCCAAAGTAATTAGATACATCCTATCCATTACATTGTCCGAGTCAAAAATGTCGATTTCCGTGAAATTCTAAATACTGGCAGTCGTGCGAGAAGTCAGCCTAATTTTGAGAAACCCTCCATATTGAGGGGAAATGACTGTACGTCTTTATGTTCATACATTTCATTGCGTACTCTCATTTGTTACAATCAATCAGTAATTGGGGGAGAAGTCCCATCTTCAATAATGTTTTCCCTGTGATTTTTGAGTTTGAATTAAACAAAAAATGTATGCACACAACAGTCATTGATTCGTACAAAAACAAGATCCACTATACAATTTGATGATGTCTACAACTTTTCATTCCTCAAAATTTTCCCTTTCTCTTTGCATGGTTGTTATGACATTTTGAAATTTCGTTCCCGAATTTTTGTTTGATCCATGTTTTGACTATACTTCGTAAGTTGATTTAGATATAAAACTCAGAGATGATTAATGTCTGGTGTACGTATCAGCTTTTCTGAGATTTTTAAATCATTTTTTGATGATCGTGACGCTTGTTGTCATCCTATACATGTCCCATAATCTTTCTCAAACTTTTAGCGGTGGCGCAATCTGTTAGTTAGGTTTGATCCAGTTGGACTTTGTGATATGCAATGAAACTCCAGCGTTTTCGTTAGTAAACAAATACAATTTCGATTCTCGATTCAAATTTGATAACATGAAAAACGTTAGCGGACACAGGGTGTCCACATTTATTAGTTCACATATTACATATTGAATATTTTCATTGAACCGAAAGATATTTTGAATCGGTGCCTTTTATCCGACGGATAAAAATGTTTTCTACAATTAACTAACCCATTTAAATTCGAACATTGTGATATATCACTGTTCGTTATTGAGTAAAGCCCCTCGAAGAGCTGTACGCGGGAAAACTATCTCGATACTTGTATATTTATTTGTAATAAGAACTCGTAGCTATTGCGGAATGAAACAGATTTATTGTAATAAATAAACGTGTTTCTCACTGTACACAAAACAGTTTATGAATTCTTTGCATTTTTCAAGCCCGTCATTTCTCTCGATGCAAAATTTGGACTCCAAATCATATGCATGTGAGCATTTTTCAAAATCAAACTTGGATTGTCTTTCAATAACCTATTTCAGTTGTGGGAGTTCTCAAATCGTTCAAAACTGTAAGTGGTTTTGTGAAAACACTGCGTTGCACAATACCTCACAAAAATAAATCTAGTGGTGTCAAATCTAGTTTTCTCGGAGTCTATTCCCGTTAACAACCTGCAAATGTGGAATTATTTCCTTTACCATCATTTCTAGGTAACCATCACATTTAATATTTTATTCGAAGGAAATGGGACCGATGAACTGCCCAGAGAGAAAGCTTTTCTCTATTCATACTTTTCCATGTATGTTATTGGCGTGTGGATGATCTTTCGTTGGATCGTGACAGATGTTGTGTCAGTTCACCGCATGGCGTTCCAGAAAATCACGCCTCATCTTTAAACAACCAACAGCTCAGTTAATCTTCATAGGTGTTTGAGAAACCATTCAGCCCACACGCCTCGGTAAATCCTCATCATGGAGATGAGGCATGATTTCCATCTTGTAAGGTAAAAAAAAACATTTTATGTGAACTATCCGATAAAATGACGAGCTTGACCGTTCCGTACCATTTTTCCTAACATACGCGCTTGAATATTCTTAAAAAAATTCCGAACTACTTGGGTGTTACGTTCTGTCGTTACAAATATCTGCCGACCAGTGACATTTTTAGGTTGAGGCCAGTTTCATTTTCATTGAACTTCTGAACATTTTGCCAAGTTGTAAGCTAGTTTGGAAAAATTCTTAAAAGAACGTGTTATACAAATCTTAGCTTCAATCTTTGCGATGATAAACACTATCTATTGATGAAAAAATAGGAAATAATAATAATTTTAACGTCTCCATCACCTGTTATAACTCGTATCTTAGATTCCCCTCAATATCGTCCTATCATTACATATTTTTCATAGGATATCCCGGAACAAAAGTATACATTTTAAATACGGTGATTAAAAGGAATAAAAGAGCCACCTTTATCTAATCACTTTACTAAAAAATTGTCGGAATTTTCGGGCAAGTCTATGCCCCTCCTCAGCGACAAAGTTAGAAAATAAAACAAGAAGCTAAAACTGTTGGTCAAAA
>SDVV010040292.1:0-10547 GCA_016164225.1 Gammarus roeselii | reverse complement strand
TTAGTCATTATTGCTGGCACTTCAGACTCTCTTACGTGGTTGGTGACCGGTTAGCCATTATCGCTGGCACTCCAGACTCTCTTACGTAGTTGGTGACCGGTTAGCCATTATCGCTGGCACTCCAGACTCTCTTACATGGTTGGTGACTGGTAAGCCATTATCGTTGGCACTCCAGACTCTCTTACATGGTTGGTGACCGGTCAGATATTATTACTGGCACTCCAGACTCTCTTACATGGTTGGTGACCGGTTAGTCATTATTGCTGGCACTTCAGACTCTCTTACGTGGTTGGTGACCGGTTAGCCATTATCGCTGGCACTCCAGACTCTCTTACGTAGTTGGTGACCGGTTAGCCATTATCGCTGGCACTCCAGACTCTCTTACATGGTTGGTGACTGGTAAGCCATTATCGTTGGCACTCCAGACTCTCTTACATGGTTGGTGACCGGTCAGATATTATTACTGGCACTCCAGACTCTCTTACATGGTTGGTGACCGGTTAGTCATTATTGCTGGCACTTCAGACTCTCTTACGTGGTTGGTGACCGGTTAGCCATTATCGCTGGCACTCCAGACTCTCTTACGTAGTTGGTGACCAGTTAGCCATTATCGCTGGCACTCCAGACTCTCTTACATGGTTGGTGACTGGTAAGCCATTATTGCTGGCACTCCAGACTCTCTTACATGGTTGGTGACCCGTTAGCCATTATCGCTGGCACTCCAGACTCTCTTACATGGTTGGTGACAGGTTAGCCATTATCGCTGGCACTCCAGACTCTCTTACATGGTTGGTGACAGGTTAGCCATTATCGCTGGCACTCCAGACTCTCTTACAAGGTTGGTGACAGGTTAGCTATTATCGCTGGGAATCTTGCTGACCAGGGCGAGTCAGCAAGGTTCCCAGCGATAATGACCAACCGGTCACAGGTTCACGCTTGCCGCCCTGCCCTCACTGGTACACTCTTGCCGCCCTGCCCTCACTGGTGTACGCTTGCCGCCCTGCCCTCTCTGGTACACGCTTGCCGCCTTGCCCTCACTATTGCACGCTTACCGCCCTTGCCCTCACTATTGCACGCTTACCGCCCTTGCCCTCACTTGTACACGCTTACCGCCCTGCCCTCACTGGTTCACGCTTACCGCCCTTGCCCTCGCTGGTGCGCGCGGAAACAACAAGGTCCAGCACTAGGCGCAAAGGTTCCGTCCACTCTATCTAATTTGCATTCGTCAATAGATTTGCCCGACTAGCTACAGGTAACCGAGACGACGAGGTCCTGCACAACGGACAAATGTTCGTTCACTAACTATGTAATTTCCACTCAACAGATTTGCAAGATATGCACATAACCTCCGCTCTAAAACACCCTACGCACATCTTATCGCATCTATAGGGCGCTCGTCAATGAAGAAACATTCAGTCTTCATAACATGAGAACGGGTTGCAACGTATAAATACATCTTATTTAGACGAGGTCATGTTCTGCGCTTACCTCAGACATCATCAAAACTTTCACAGAAGCAGTACCGTAAACAATATGGACGACACAGTTTGAGAATACCATTCGAGGAACTTGAAAGTTTCGATATTTCCGAGTAAGGTTAAAAGACACACAGGTCTAAATCGGTTGAAAACTTTGTGCAACGGATGTTATCAAGATTCTCTCGTAAAAACGCCTCTGTAATGTTTTCTCTTCAGGATTCATTGAATAAAACCAGAAGCGCAATGCAAACCAAATGGCTCTTACGAGTGGAAGAGAAATCTGTATGTATAAATGTATGCAAACGTTTTTTTACATAATTAGTTAGGTAATTAGATTACATTGAAGTCTACGAAGTATATATATTTATATACAACATATCAATGAAGATGGTGAGGTACTACCATCAGTCTCACAGACCCCGGGTGGAAACCTTGGATCAAATGAGGGGCAGGAGCAAACTCCAACGGAGGGGCCGCTAACAATCCCTCTAGAGTGGTAAATACAAAGTTCCTGACACCAAATAACACACATTTTTCCAAGTCGTTCCCACCGCCAAATAAGCCGATCCAGGCCGGAGATGGTGCTACCAAGGATCGCATCCCGAAATTAACGACGGGTGTGCTCGAAGTACAAAATACCCTAAACAGACTGACGGGCCTTCCCGAGCTAGGGGCTGAAGATTGCTCAGCAGCTCCCAGTGTAATCAATGGAAGTCCCACCAGACTCCAGGACTGTCTTGATGCTGTGGTCCTTTAATTAAACGATCCGATTATTAGAATAGATGCCAAAGAACCCCCACCATGTGCGTGTGCTTCCACGTCTAATCCCACTGGTAACCTCAGTGATCCCCCAAGCCCAAAGCCATTACAACCATACACCAAAAAATATAACAAAAGACGACCACAACAAAATATAACAATTTGACGACCTCAACTTGTTCAACAGCGGCTCTTACTTTTCCGAACACTTGAAAATCACATACGATGATACGGACAGACAGGACATTAGCCCACACACTTTACGGGAGAAACCGGGTTACATTATTGGCCGACCGGTTTCGAACATCACCACCAGCGGCCAAGAAAGCTTTACCATTATAGTTGGCACAATACTTCACAGCGACACTACTCTCTATGAACAGTATATGCCAAAAGGCACGCACAATCATACCACACCCAACCTTCTCCATGAGTTCAGGCTTCATCTCCATTGAGAAACTCCCAGAGAAGCAGGTTCATCACCGGCCCTGTACAATACGAGGATTGTGTGGACGAAGCAAGAATGTCAGAATTCCTGACTCAAAAAAACCGCCACCACGGCTCTTCAGACAAAATTGAATTGCAATGGCTCACCAAAACACATAGACATATCTGTTCTCTAAGGTAAAACTAAGGTTTTTCCCCTTATTCAGTCATTCGATGCGTTATTATATATGGCCGAAATACGGGCACACGATGAGAGATTGTCATGCAGGACAAAGATGCTCACACTGGTCCCTAGACAACCATGACAGACGGGATGATGCCCTGTTGTGCTCGTCCGATCAACGCTGCTGCTTCTACTGCAATGATAACGGCAACCCCACGGGACGCAAAGACTGCCCCCAAGACTGGAAGGCAAGAGCAATTTTCTAATTCCAAAATGACCACAAGGTCGGTCGACGAGATGCCATAGCCTCTATGCATTCCCCCAGGCTGGCCCTCCCATTCAAATCCCTTCATTGTGATTTCACTCATACAGCAACTAAGAAGTAAACCAAAAACCATCCGCAGAAAAGGATTGAAGTATCTGACCCATGTCATAAAACTTGACCAGAGTAACGCTGCACAAAAATTTATCCAGAGAGGCAAACACAAAGTAACTGCTGAACTACATCCGTTCTTCAATGTTACCAAATGAATTATATACACTTCTTGCTACACTCCTACAACTGACCTGAGTGCTTTTGCAGCTGGCTTAGCAATAGATTATTGAGTTACCTAAGTTTCTCTAGTAGCATGGATCAAACCCCAACCCAAAACTCTCGTTCTTCAGCTTACCAAATTACATTCGCGCAAGAGCTGACGCACCGGAGCTCATAGCAATCCCTGGTGAGCAAGGGCAAACGAAAACTGACCCAGTTGCGATATAGCCTGCGATGTGCTGGAAATGTCTTGAATACGGCCACGTTTTCAAACACTGCAAGCCGGACACACGTTGTTAGAAGTACGTTGATAAGCACGATGAAAAGTAATGCAACGCCTTTCAAGTGCTACCACTGCCCATGTCTCCATGAGGCAGGCGACAGCGACTGCCAGAAATTACTTGCACAAAACAACCGCAAAATCACACGGACTCTATTCCAAATCTGGCACGACGAAACACCAACTCTTTTTGAATATGTCAAAGCAGTTAAATCTACCAAGAAATCCAACCACTCAGACGATTCTAATACATCGTCAACTCAACCTACTGATGAGACTTCAACACTATCGCACCCAGCCAAACGACCGTTCCCGTAATAGAGGCGAGTGGCCCTAACAACGAACCTATCGTTGCTCAGGTGGACTCCCCTCAATCGCCCACGCAGCGAGGTCCACTAATACTAAAACGAAACGACGTCGATATCTCTGATGACGAACTCAATGTGCTCGATAACCATTCACCGCAAAACAAAAAGACTAACAACTGCCCACGAACGACAGCTCGTCGAGCTCAGGATGTAGATCAACTTCTATCTGTCTTAACCGAGGTTTCGCAAGACGAATACCAAATGAGGGATCTAACCCTCGGTTCTCAAGCCCGACACCAGAACAACTCATACCCGAAACCGCTAAACAACCATGCACCTTTGTTCACACAAATAACCCACTGACTACTACTTAGCCAATCCTTCAGCTTGAAAATGCTTCCGTAATGAAAAGTGCGCGTGTTCACAGAAAGTGCGGTCACCCTCCTTTTCCTCCTCCCACTCCTCCTCCTCCTCTTTCTCCTTCTCTTCCTCCTTCTCTTCCTCCTTCTCTTCCTCCTTCTCTTCCTCTTCCTCCTCCTTCTACCAAATCACTCATGTCCGCGAACGCAGTAATTCCAGAAGAACACGCTCTACAGAAAGCAGACGTTCTGTTTTCAAAGTAAAAGCCGTCCGCTCTCGATTTAGGTCCCCGGACCAACTTGAAGACGCGACCGTCATGAAAGCTCACACAAACCATGCAACCCCTCCAGACCATCAAGGTCTGAACGTGGAAGACGTTTGAATTGGACAACCCAATACTTAAATGCAACTGTCAAAGACTTAGGAGCAAGAATGACGAGTTACTGTCACTACTTTCCACCCATAAACCATCGGTGATAGGTCTCCGTGATTAAACTCTGCGATACTGCATCTGCACAATCCCCTAATACGCCGCCAAGGCAACATCAATGTGACTGTTCACAGCTGAGTGGCACTTTTGAACTACCAGAGCGTACCGCACCACCCCCTTACCCTGATGAGGGAACAGCAAGCTATTGCTGAAACGATATTCATTTCCAAGGTCTATGACAGTTGTATTTATCTACTCGTCACGAAGTCACGATCTCTCTGAAGCACTGATGACCGAACTGCTCTTACAATTTCTCTGTTCTGTACTCCTCCTCGGAAACTTAAACGGTTACCACGAAGTGTGAGGATGCGTGAGAACAGACCCCAAGGGAGTGATAATGGCCAACACCATAGAAGTCCATATTATTGACTCACAACCTGGCTTATTCTCACTGACTGACAACCCGCAACCCACCCGAATCACCTTCGAAAATGAAACCGCCGTCGGCCTATCCATATGCACCACCACATTGGCACCCCAACTCGTTTGGGGAGTCCTGCCATCAACACTTGACAGTGACCATCAGCCAGTCATTATATCCCTCTCAAACCAACTTAACAACCCCGCTGCACAACAACTTCGATTCAACTACCGGAAAATCAGTTCAGAGGAATGTTCAACACATATTGTGTGTGACGATGTAGATGTCGTCCACCTTTACTAGAAATTTCGAGTTGCAGTCATCGCATGCATCCCTAATCTTTCCATTTAACAATTTTTTCTAAAACCGTGGTGGCACCCGAAGGTGCAAGAAGCGGTAGATAGGCGTGACGGGCCGTATGTGGTCTTCCGTCGGGTACGGTCCAGTTGATATGAAAAGGCATGGGAAAGATCATCTGCCGAATTTCTTAGCTTTCCTTGGAGAAGAAACGAGGAAGCTGAGCCCAATCTGTCAACACTCGCAACCGCAACGCCTTTTCAACCGAGTGTGCGATGAAATCAGACGTATCCAGGGACTGTCCGAGCGAGCTATCCATATTGTCTTATGACGCCGGGACCATTTATTCTTCCTATGCGGTAATGGCGGACAAACTCTCAGACATTCTGCCAGATATCCCAATCAACGAACTAGACGGCTGCTTTCGAACAAATAAAAACCTCAAAAGAAAGTGAACATTTTGACTTACTTCCACAAACGAAAAATTCTGCAACAAACCATTCTCCGTCCATGAACTGCAATATATTGTAGACCATACTCGTGAAACCTCGCAAGGCCGGACAGGGTACACATCAATATGATCAAATATCTCCCTTAAGGTACCCCCTAAAAAGGGTAAACAGATTTCATTCAAACTCATTTATCCCTGCTGAGTGGTGCTCTATTGCCCTTACCAGCGTCCTAAGTAAGACGATGGAAAGAATGAAACGCGCGCCTTATCGATTACCTCGAAATGCATGCAGGCCTCAACAACATCCATTGAGGCAACCGCCAGTGCCACTCCACGACAGATCACCTCGTACGACTAGAATCAGACTTTCGACATGCTTTCGTCCGAGGGGAGCACGTGGTTTCCTTTGTTTTCGACGTTGAAACAGCATATGACACTACCTGGAAAATACGCATCATGACATCGAAAGGGCCTGAGAAGCCTTCTACAGCGTTCAATTCACCGGATTCCACAGGACGTACCTTTAAGGTACATATCGGAGACTCTCTGTCGCCACCCTCTCCCCAGGATGTGGTTGCCACTCAGTAAAGCGTCCGTTAAGTAATCGTCCTAAGTGTCACTTTTTTATCCTCAAAATCGATCAACTGGCAATCATCCTCCCCCGTGAATGATGACGGCTCTCTTCACTCTGCGTCGACGACTTACAATTAAGCTACAGACAGCCGTGTCAACATGAAGTCCAAGATTTTTCAGACCAAGTTAAGAACTGGGCTTCCTTGAACGGATTCCGGTTATCGCCATCTGAAACTAAAAGTGTGCGTTTATACTCTCGTTCCTGGACTACACCTAAAACCAGCCCTAACGATACGCATACACCTCCTGTCTACGAAAACTCCATCAAGTTCCTGGGTCTTGTGTGGGACTGGAAACTCCCGTGGCTACCTCACATTACCGCCTTGCAGGCCCGTTGCAATAGGTCGACGAGACTTATTCTCTTGGTGACATCCTTGAAATCATGCGCAGACTTGGACATGGGCATGGTTTTGTACAGAACATTTATTTGTTCACGCCTAGACTATGGAGCTGTTGTTCACAACTCCCGAACCCCTTTCGATCATAACAAACGACGCTTTGGGCATCACAACCGACGTTGTCTGTCCCACTTTTATCGAATCCATGAACCACAGCACTAACAATTCCTATAAACGCTTCTTTGCGGCAAAAATATATATATGTCAGTCATTCTCCCTACGGTGACCAAACTACTGACCTCACTAGATACCACTGGCTAGGCTATCAAGCAACCATTCTCTTATCGTATTCTTCAAATCAGCACACCCACTAGGATGATCAACCAACCGCTGGTCAACATAGATTGCCAAACCTACCCTAATGCAACTACTCCAATCAATATATACTAAAAGGTTTTCGGATCTGCTCTAGAAACAATATACAGATTTCCGTCATGTACACACAGACGGCTTCAAAACTGTCGACTGAGTGGGAGCTACCTCTGTGTGCAGGGCAGCCTCACGTTCGGTTACCCTTCCGCAAGAAGCCTCTGTCTTTGCAAAGCTATTCGCACTCGAATTAGCCTTCTCAATTATCAAAGCTAATCGTATACTCAAACACCTTATATTCTCAGACAGTCTGATTGCTCTCACTCGCCTCAAAAGTTTGCACTATACACATCCCGCCCTAAGTTGAATCCAACGCGACCTCTTCAATGACCGAGGCAGGCCAAGCGGTCGAATTCTGTTTTATTCCGGATCACGCCTGAACATGGAGAAATGACTTGCAAGTTCCCTTGCTAAACTGTCACTTACTCATTTTTTTATATTGTTTATTTTAATGTTCTAGTAGTTTTCTGACATTTAATTTTGATTGTTAAATGTAGGAAACTGAGAAATCAAATTCCATGCACATAGCAGCAACTTGCAAGACTCAAAACATCGAAGGATCTGAGAAACCGGTTTTTTTTTGCATGCCGATACAGATCCTCCAGAAGAGGCCGACACTACCGATTTCGATACAATGGACACATTACGACGCAATGCGAGAGTTTCTTCCCCACATTGCGTGCTTCGTGAATAGCTAACGGACGAATCAATAAACAAATCATGACAAGAGTTATGTTTGTAATTGCAATTTTTCTTTTGGTTTGTTTTTATGTAGTATTCAGTAATATGAAGTTGTGTTTGATAATATTGACGTACTCGTGCCTCGTTTTGAGTAACTGTTATTTTGTAATTGAATGACGAACCGAATGAAAGATGGTTAGGCCGGCTGAAATATTCTTCGTAATTCAACGGAGTTAATCCATTTAGTATGCGTGGCATCTATTTATGTTAAAGACACATCGTGCGTTGTTTGTTATCTTCCAACCGTTCAATCGGGCACTTTTATTTGTCGGCCCCTTCTAATGTTTGGACTCCTGCCAAACAATAGCCACTGTTGCCCGTGCCGCCGCCTGCGAGCGTCACGTCACCGCCGCAATAATGTATGATCATTGTCACACGTTGTTCGGCTTTGTTGAATCATTGGCTATCCTCACCTTAATGTCTGAGGGCATCTTTGCCCCCTCTTTACTGTCTAAAGGCCCGTTTCCTCTCCCGCCTCCCTGCGGGGTCACCGGGCGCTGCGCCCCCCGCGCTCGCCTGCCAAGCGCCAAGTGCGCGGCCCACCACTCGTTCGATCTGTGCCGATCTTGGCTGGTTTTTGCGGTGCTCGCTATAGAACGTGTATGGAGGAGGCGCAGCTAAGTTTAGTGTCGCGCGGCAGGTCAGTGCCTCGAGTGCGTGCGAGTGAGCAGCATCAGCTGTTGTGTCAACATGTCGTGGCTCGCTCCCCAGCCCCCACAACGCCGAGCTTGCACTCACTCATCTGCTTGTTGATGCATTATTGGTCGGATGCTGCGTGCAATAGTATAGTGTGTGACCGCCGTCTTATCCTCTTTAATGACTTCTCAGTGACATGGACCCGTCGCGAACCACTTACAGGAGGCAATGGCACTCCTCGTCTCCATATGTGCTGCCGATCTGCTCGCCCCCTTCTGTTTACGGGCCCCCGGGCAGGATGTTCTCGTCTCCTACCCCCATGATGGGCTCTGTACCTATTGGTGTGTCCTACAGCAGCCGCTCACTGGCTCCCTCAGTGCGGGATGTACCCCCCTCGCACCCTAGCTCTAAAAGAAGGCTCTACCGCGACGTTCCTGAGCCCCGTTTCAGCAGTGGCTACTCCCCGGGCCTGTCGTCCTTCCGGCGCACCTCCACCATCAAGTCGCACGACCCTTACGACGTGTCCTCGTCGAACTCTGTCTCCTGTTCCCAATCATCCAAGCTGACCCGCCGCATCGACAAGTTTCTGAAGAGCAGCGAGCAGTCTCTGGACCAAGCGGCTCGTCGGTCCACCCCTTCCAGGGTTGGGCCTCTTGCTTCGCCCGAAGTGTCGCTGTCCCTGTCTGGCCGGGCGTTCCGGTCCACGTCGGCCGCCTCGATCGCAGTGAAGGCGGACCGCCACTTAGAGTCTCTCAAGGACGGCACGAAGGCCGTGGCGGGAGGCGGAAGAGGCTGCTCCACCAGCGACTCCCTCGATGATCTCGACTCGGACTCTGACGAAGGTTTGAATGACATCTCCGATGATACGTCTGCTGACCTCAGCAAGGTAAATAGTGCTTCATGAGATATTATCAGTTTGAAGTTAAATGTAACTCCGAATGTTTGAAATTGAAACGATTAAAGTATTCTATCATACTTTTTTTTTCCAATAGATTGAGGTGTCCCTACTTCCGTGCCTGTGCATTGAATTAAAAATTATCCCTGCCATATGATGTTACCTATTTTTTTCGTAGTTTTATTTCTTGTTTAAGCTTTAATTTGTTTGCTTGGTCCAATTTAATGATTTTGTACTGAGCTTCTTTTCGTGCGGTGAAGTGTAATGAAGATGAAACATGTCACTCTTTGGTTCGCAAGGAACCCTTGAAGTGGTTTTCATTTCAAGGCTTCCCTGCAACAAGGTTAACGGGATTGTTCGATCATTTATTCAGATAGTAAATGTTATTATCAATCCGTGCGGCCGTGTTCCGTGGAGTGTGTGTAGGAATAGGGGGGGGGGCTATAAATGGCGCAAGCACTGGTACGACGGCTGACCTGGCACTGCTTACTCTGGCCGCTGCTCAGGCTGCCACCAGCTACTGCTCAGGCTGCCACCAGCTACTGCTCAGGCTGCCACCAGCTACTGCTCAGGCTGCCACCAGCTACTGCTCAGGCTGCCACCAGCTACTGCTCAGGCTGCCACCAGCTACTGATCAGGCTGCCACCAGCTACTGATCAGGCTGCCACTAGCTACTGCTCAGGCTGCCACTAGCCACTGCTCAGGCTGCCACTAGCCACTGCTCGGGCTGCCACTAGCCACTGCTCGGGCTGCCACTAGCCACTGCTCGGGCTGCCACTAGCCACTGCTCAGGCTGCCACTAGTCACTGCTCAGGCTGCCACTAGCCACTGCTCAGGCTGCCACTAGCCACTGCTCAGGCTGCCACTAGCCACTGCTCAGGCTGCCACTAGCCACTGCTCAGGCTGCCACTAGCCACTGCTCAGGCTGCCACTAGCCACTGCTCAG
>SDVV010040291.1:0-10547 GCA_016164225.1 Gammarus roeselii | reverse complement strand
CGGTCTTGCTGTTAGGTTATTGTATGTTTATTGTAGGACCATTCTTAAATATTTAGGAGGAGATAGAGGTGTCCATAGGCAGAAGCCCGTTGTTTATATGCCTATTTACTGGATGCCCTAGTGTATTATACTTTTAATTTAAATTAAAGAAGAGTAAAGCATCTTATTTGGCTAATTTTTATAGTTCTTGTTGTTGTTGTATGCTTTTTCCACGATAATCATAGGAATGAATGTTTAAGAGGGGTAAGTCCGTACTGCATCTCTGTGGAATTTTGTCATCAAACCCTAGCAAGTGTACAGTGTAACGTTTTAGAAGACGATTTACTGGATGGTGGGGTCCTGGTGTAAAGGTGGTTTACACTCATGTTGTGTAAGTTCGTGTGGACGTCAATCTAAAGTTTCATGGGTTTGTTAGAGAGGTTATCCGACAAGTTGCTGATCGTTGTAGTGATTTACTTAGGTTGTCAGTGAACAGTAGCCCATATTTTATGGTCACAATCTTTGTGACTCATGTCAGGCCCATTCATAACCACTGTACCTGTGTATAGATTCTTGGTTATGTCCAGGATGCGACTTTGCTCGACGCTGTTCAGAGACGATGGACTAAACAGATGCATGGTACGTATGTCTGAGGGATTGTTCCATGACTGGGTGTTATCTATAAAATTTGTTATAAATCAGTGGTAGTTTGCTGAGAAAAGACCTTGTAAAGCATTGTAGAGTTCGTTGTATGACACAGTGGGCTTTGATTTTTCTCCGACTAGATGCATAGCATCAGTTAGGTCTAGGAATTTGTTATAGATTTTGGACAGGTATCGTACTAAAAATAACATTATTTGTATTAACTCAGTGTTAAATGTCAGATATTTTCGGTACGGCTGTTTTGTTTGTATATTATTTTTTCAAGAACCATATCACCTTAGGAGTTGAAGTGCAGGATTATTTCGATTTATTACAAGAACGGCACTGTACATCGACATCATGTATTGATTGACCATACACTTTCCATATTGGTGTAGGATTCCTCTACTGGATACGACAGGATACGCCGTATAACATAGTTAATCAATGTCGGTTAGGGTAGAGTAGAGAATCTTATTTAGCTAATATTTTATTGTTGTTGTTGTATGGTTATCATAGGAATATATACGTATTAGGTATAAATTTGCCTGATTTTATAGAATGTATGTGTATAAAATACACTTAATTGGATGTAACGATCCAAAATATTGGTATGTTAAACCTCTCGACATTGGATTTGGGTCCGGTTCCATGTCGTCTTGAAGAATCAGTACCGGATTTGTGTAGTTAGTGTTAAAATTCTTCAATGATTTAATGTACAGTAGCGAACAAAAATTCGTTTATGGTTAGTCTGTAACCGGAAAAACAAATTCGACTTTTCCCACGTGGAATTTAACTTCATATAGAAGTTTTTTACGTTGCTATGTGTGGACAAAGCTTCTTAATGGGTAATAATAATCAAATTTCCGAAAAGTTTTAATATGGGGCGGAAAATGGACATAGAAGATTTTACTTAGTTTCAAATCATAAACGAAGTTTTGATCGCTACTGTACATCTCAATTATGTCACCTGCTCGTATGTCTTTACTAGATGCTTATTCTTGCAAGTCTTTCTTATAAAAATGTTTGTGATACGGTTGCAGTTGTACACTTAGAAGTTATTGATTAATTCAGGCTTTGTTATGAGATTGCGTCATAATTCAGAATATCTGTCTTATTAGAGCGTTTACAATATCCACTGTAGCATTTTTCACTAAAGGTTTGTGATGATGGCCGCAAACCTAACTCATCCTGACTTAATCTAACCAATGATTATATATTTTTCCCCGTTTATAAACTTATGTCATGTTACAAGTCCAGTATTATCGATTGATTTCAAATAATGTTAGGTGATCGCTCTTTAGTAGACTGTCGAGTTCAAAACGTTTATGTAAGCTTGCCGCATATGTCAGTGATTGTTACGGGAGATGAAGCGTTAGCAAGTTTTATGTATGGTTTTACTGTTGGAATAAGTTTTTAGTTGTACTGATGGATGTGTTGCTAGTACCATTTTCGTCTATTATAACGAATATTGAATAAATCCACTCTTATCTGTTTACAACAGATCTGTTATGTAAGGTTCACATGCAACAAGATCTAGGAAATAAACCATGTCTAAGGTACATAATTACCGAAATGTATAACAATGTACCACAACATTGATCATATATCAATGAATATTATGTCGGCATATGCGATATAATGTATGCCGTATACACGGTTAATGCCGGCATATGCCGGCATATGTCAGCATATGCCGATATAATATATGCCGTATACACGGTTAATGCCGGCATATGCCAGCATGTGTCGGCATATGCCGGTATAATGTAAGGCGTATACACGGTTGATGACGGCATATGCCGGCATATGTCGGCATATGCCTATATGATATATGACGTATACACGGTTGATGCCGGCATATGTCAGCATATGCCGTTATAATGTAGGTGTATTCACGGTTGATGTCGGCCTATCCCGGTATAATGTAGGCGTATACATGGTTGATGCCGGCATAATGTGGAAACACACACACACACATTATGTATGCATATACAGGATCGGTTAACATCTGAGGTATTTTTTACCCTCTTAGAATAAAATATATTTTTTTGTTACAAGATTTTTAATGTGAAGCAGCTTTAAGTCACGTTAGGTTAAAAGATCTAATCATCCTAACCTAACCAATTTATTCAAGAATTATGTGTCATCTTTCGAGATTTTCAGCTTACGTATGATACTTATTCATCGAGTGGAGCAGCTTCACGGCATGTTATGTTAAAAGAACTAATCATCCTAACCTAACCTATTGTTTCCAAGAAATGATGTATTTTCGATCGACTTTTCATGCTTGCATATGATTTTCAGTGTTTAAGGATTAATGCATTACAAATATCTCCACTTGACTATACATTTTGATCTATCTTTTGCAATTTTAATACATACTTCCGATTTTGATCCAGCAAATTTCATCCGTTTTTATTTATAATTTCATCGTTGTTTGTTTGTTATGGCTATTTTTCATATGATTCTTGATTTTAATTTGACACAATTCAACATCACTTTTACATGTTATTCACACCCAGCAAAAAAAACTACCTAACCTTATGTATGGTATTCAGTCATTGATATATACATATGAAACCCTCCAGACGACTCCAAATATCACTTTAACACACATGTTATTTATTTCGTCGTCATTTTCTACCCATATTAGTTAGCAGAGAGACCTAATTTTTTCAAACTTGTATGGATTGAATGTTACAAGTCATTCAAATTGGAAACCAGTTTCATACAAACGGATACATGGTTTCACACTATGTTTTTCTTATTTTACTTCAATATCTCCACTTGGCTCTACATCCTTTGACGACTTGCATCTGTGATTTGTCTTTTCTTTCCCAATAATTTTCATATTCTTGACGATGATTTCGTTTCAGATATCGCCACTCATTACTGATAGACTATTATTTATTTAATTCTATTTCTTCTTGCATAGATTACAAGCCCCCGTTACCCCGATACTTTCGAACAAACGACGACTCAAGCTATACCTCATCCTTCCACACCAGATTCACATTCTTGTCAGAGCAAGATCTGATTGGACTCTTGATTTATAACTTACCAATCTGTAACTCATCTAGATCATTCACCCCCAGGATAGGCTTATGACAATGATTAAATTTGTGATGAGCGATATTCTGAGCATCGTTTCATACCTTATTCTACCATATTCTTCTACAGATTTAGACAATTCGATGTTACCTACGACTTACTGACTCGATGTATTTTAATACAATTCATTGCTTAATCTTTGAGTTTAGGATATTATAAACATTTGATAAAGGATTTCCATGGTTTATTCTAGTTTTTATTGTCATTACCTACAAACCTTACTGGCATCATCAATACCGTCTACCTCGTTTTTTTATTTGTAACAGCATGGTTAGTACATCCAAACACACCCATCATCACTATGTTTCAGTTTCCTCTCAAAATCCCTCATATAATCCATCACATCTTTGATACGAATACCGAAGGCTGTTCCATTCCCGTGGGTCCTTTTATATAGTTCTTCTTCTTTGTGAACTTTGATTATTCAAATCTTCTCCAATTCAATGTATGTTCGGTCTTTTTTCCGAAAGAAATTGCTTCCTGCCGCTCCGGATTTTTGTTTGTTCCTAGGTAAAATGTATTTTCTACCACCTCAGCTTTATTACACTTGTGTAGGTTTTCTGCTTGAACCATATCAATTTCAAGATTTGCCCTTTTTTTTCTTTGAACTCTGTTTCATACGACTGTAACGTATCGAAACCAGTTACCCAAATCCTGCTTCCTTTATTCTTCATCCATACATGAATAATAGTTCCCACTCTTATGATTCTTGTGCTGCGCATTTGAAGATAATTGATATTTCCAGCAGTAGTCAATATATTTTCGATCCAAGCCATTTCATCTTCGAAGATTTCCTTCTTCCAACAGTTGTAAACAAATTTTGAGATGTGAACATTCTATTTGTTTATTCTATGACGAAACGTTTGTCTCCGCTTGACCTTAACGTAACACTGACTCCATTCTCGGTATGCAGCTAGCTATTATAAGTTGATTACATGTTGTTTTTCGCAAAACATTAGGCCTAGCATTGCTTGCCTAGGTCATCAACTGTGTATGTATATATGGATGTGTATAGGGGTGTGTACGTATTTGCATGTGTTTGTTCACGAGTATGTACGTGTTACATGAGTTTTAAAAAATTATAACAAAAATTTAAATTCAAATTTTCCATAAAGTTTCAAATTTTCGAGGGATGACAGAGCAAAGTCGGTCTATTGAAGGGATAACTTGGCTACTTAAGGAAGGTGTTATCCATCGAAATGTTATGGATTTTATATTTAGGTATTTTTCATCAAAATCGGAAGTATGTATCAAAACGGCAAAAGATAGATCAAAATATAGAGTCAAGTGGAGATATTTGTTATGCATTAATCTTAAAACACTGAAAATCATATGCAAGCATGAAAAGTCGATCGAAAATACATCATTTCTTGGATACAATAAGTTAGGTTAAGATGATTAGTTCTTTTGACATAACATGCCGTGAAGCTGCTCCACTCGATGAATAAGTATCATACGTAAGCAGGAAATCTCGAAAGATGATACATAACACTTGGATAAGTTGGTTAGGTTAGGATGATTAGATCTTTTAACCTAACGTGATGTTAAGCTGCTCCACATTAAATATCTTGTAACAAAATAAAAGGATTTCTTCTTAAGAGGTAAAAATACCTCAGATGTTAACCGATCCTGTATATGCGTACATAATGTGTGTGTGTGTGTGTGTTTCCAAATTATGCCGGCATTAACCATGTATACGCCTACATTATACCGGGATAGGCCGACATCAACCGTGAATACGCCTACATTATATCGGCAAATGCCGACATATGCCGGCATCAACCGTGTATACGCCATACATTATATCGGCATATGCCGACATAAACCGGCATCAACCGTGTATGCGCCGTACAATATATAGGCATATGCCGACATATGCCGGCATCAACAGTGTATACGCCATACATTATATCGGCATATGCCGACCAATATCGGCATAAACCGTGTATATGGCATACATTCTATCGGCATATGCCGACCGACATATGCCGGCATTTACCGTGTATACGGTATATATACGACATATACCACACATATTAATTGATATTTGATCAATGTTGTCGTACATTGATATACATTTCGCTAATTATGTACCTTAGACATGGTTTATATCCTAGATCTTGTTGCTTGCAGACCTTACAAAACCGATCTGTTGTGAACATGTTATAGTTGATTTATCCAATATTTGTTATAATAGATGAAAATGGTAGGAGCAACACATCCAAAATTACAACTAAATTTCTTATTATAACAGTAAAGCCATACATAAAACTTGCTAACGCTTCAACTCCCGTAACAATCACTGACATATGCGGTAAGCTTACATAAACGTTTTGAACTCGACAGTCTACTAAAGAGCGATCACCTAACATTTTTTGAAATCAATCGATAATTCTGGACTTGTAACATGACATAAGTTTATAAACGGGGAAAAATATATAATCATTGGTTAGATTAGGTCAGGATGAGTTAGGTTTGCGGCCATCATCACAAACCTTTAGTGAAAAATGCTACAGTGGATATTGTAAACGCTCTAATAAGACAGATATTCTGAATTGGGACGCAATATCATAACAAAGCCTGAATTAATCAATGACTCCTAAGTGTACAACTGCAACCGTATCACAAACATTTATATAAGTAAGACTTGTGGGAATAAGCATCTAGTAAAGAAATACAAGTGGATTACATTATTGAGATGTACATTGAATTATTGAAGAATTTTAACATTAACTCTACACAAATCCGGTACTGATTCCCCAAGACGACATGGAACCGGACCCAAATCCTACGTCGAGAGGTGAAGTATACCAATATTTTAGATCGTTACATCCAATTAAGTGTATTTTATACCCTTTATTCAATTAAATTAGTCGAATTTATACCTAAAACATAGATATTCCTATGATAACTAATCGAAACATACAACAACAACAACAACTATAAAAAATTAGCTAAATAAGATTTTCTACTCTATCCTAACCGACATTGAGTAACTATGATACACGGCGTATCCTGCCATACCCCAGAGAATGAATCCTACACCAATATGGAAGGTGTATTGTCAATCAATACATGATGCCGATGTACACTACCGTTCTTGTAATAAATAAAAATAATCCTGCACTTCAACTCCTAAGGTCATCTGGTTCATGAAAGGATCATATACAAACATAGCAGCCATACCGAAAATATTTGACATATGACACTGAGTTATTTCGAATAATGTTTTTTCTATAACGGTACCTGTTCAAAATCAATAACAAATTCTTAGACCTACCTGATGCTATGCCTCTAGTAGAAGAAAAATCAACGCCCACTGTGTCATAACAACTAACTCTACAATACTTTGCTAGGTCACTTCTCAGCAAACTACCACTCATATTTAACAAATTTTAAAGGTAACACCCAGTCATGGTACAATACCTCAGACATACATACTATGCATCTGTTGAGTCCATCGTCTCTGACTAGCGTCCTGGACATAACCATGAATCTATACACAGGTACAGTGGTTATGAATGAGCCTGGCACGAGTCTCAAAGAGTGTGGCATTAAAAATCTGGGCTTCTGTTCACTGACGACCTAAGTAAACCACTACAATGATCAGCAGCTTGTCGGATAACCTCTGTAACAAACCCATGGAATTTAAGATCGACGTCCACAAGAACTTACAAAACTCACGTTGAACATGGATGATCTCCAAATGACAACCAAAGAGTGTAAACCACATCTACACCAGGACCCACACTATCCAGTAAAACGTTACACTACACACTTGCTAGGGTTTAATGACGAAAACCCACAAAGATGCAGTACGAACTTACGCCTCATAAACATACATTCCTATGGTTATCGTGGAAATAACATACAACAACAACAACAACAACAACTAAAAATAGCCGAATAAGATGCTCTACTCTGCTCTAATTGCCATAAAAAATGTAATACACTAGGGTATCCAACATAGTAAATCAGTCTACTTACACAAATAGGAATAAACACAACGGGCTTTTGCCTATGGGACACCTCTAACTCCTCCTAAATAATGTAGAATGGTCCAACTATTAACATACAATAACCTAACAGCAAGACCGAGTTTGTAACAAATGGGATCTTCTATGTCTAAAATAACCACGTTAAACATTGTACCAGGATGCAAGAAGATATAGAAAACAATAAAAATAAACAACATATAACTAAATTATACCTAAAATGATGTTCTACATTGCAGATACAAACGTAATATATCCTAATATTCCGATATTGTATAAAATACCCAATTCCTTGCATCGAAGATGTAAACTGTACAGAGAACATACAAAACTGAAAGACACATACTAAAACTCTCGAGTTATAGCAAAGCAAGCAAATCAATTCTCAACCATACCCAAAACATACATTAGAAACCGTGCCGAACGAGAAAAAAAGCATGTAACCAACCAAACAACAGAGGTGAATAAGATACCAGGACATGCGAGCAACATACGCTGAAACATAAAGTAAATGGTGTGGAATACTTCTACACAAACAACCTCCGAACGAGTCAATTATACCCCCAATTAGATAAGAATACAAACATATATGTACAAAAAATATATAGAGAATTTTAATCCAAACCTAAATATATAACGGAACATTCACTCATAGCATAAAAATAATGACAAATCAGTTATTGAAAAATTACAATTCAAATAACAGATATGAGCAAGCTCACCTAATTTGTCATAGCGCATCCAACTTTTTGCCTAGGGGATCCCTTTACCCCACCCCTCCAGAAATTTGGTAAAACAATATTTCTACCAAAGCCGAATAAATATATATAACGAGCAACAGTTAGTGACCAATTATACCCAATACAGCCATCTTAACAAGCAAAAATATACGTAAATACAATAAATATCAAAATACAATTAAATGGGAAATGTTCATAACATAACGCTTTGCTAGTCTAGCCCGCAAGCCTGGCATCCAGCCCGCCACTTCCCCCCCCCCTCCCACCCGCTGGCCGGTAGCTGACTCACGCGTTGAACCAGTTCCGGTCTCGTCGCCGCTTTCCGCCGCTGACTCCCGCCCTAACCCCCCGCTAATTAGGCCCTATCTTATTCCTTCACTAATATGCGTTTCGTCACATTTATAACTACTGATAGTGTTGATGGTCTGCGCGAGCTGCAAAATGTAGTTTTTCGTTAGCAGTTTCATGTTAATCGGCATCAACTGTTTCACTCTGCCTGCCCCTACTAACGGGCAAGCCATAGAGTGGTACACTTCTGTTTAAAATAAGATTCGATAGCGCAATTCTGATTATCAGCTGGAAGATTGTTCAAATATTTGGGACCTGAAGTAGAAAAAGCTTTGACACTAGTCTGTGTTCTTCTGAACTCGGTGTCAATATTATAATCGTTCCATTTTGATCGTTGATGGGCCGCTTTTGAGTTGACAACACTACACCGTCTGAAAATGAAAACTTGTTCTGAGTTTTGAAGACTCGTATAGCTTCAATAAACGCCAGTCATTCTTGGATGTTCAGCCACCCAACTTTTTTTTAGAATATGCGTCACGTGATCACTCTTTCTAAAGTTCTCACCGTGGACTTCGTTTGCGGCGAAATTTGTACTTCGTTGAATGTCTGAGAGTAATGTTTTCGCGCACTTACCCCATTTGGTAGGGCAGTAGTTGAAATGTGAAAAAAAAGGAGCATTGATTACAAGAAGTCTAGACTTGAAGTCTAATTGTTTCTTCTTTCGACTGAGAAACATGAAAGTATCATTCAGTTTGGAACATAGCTTATAAACATGATGTCCAAATGTCATAGGATCAAGCCACACTCCCAGATTTTGACTCTGTTATGAAGATAATTTTGTGTGCCCGTACAATCAACCGCAAAATTCTCGGGAATTCTCCGTGTATTTGCTTTGCATCCCAGTATAAGGCACTGCGTTTTATTTATATTCACTTTACGTTCATTTGAAGAATACTAATCATTTATGTGGATCAACGCTGTTTCTGAAGCTTCTTTGGTTTTCTAATTTGCTGGACGGTTTAATAAACAGCAATTGAACACCAGCATCACATAATGTGATTCTGGTGTTGTAGAGAGGGTTTTCACGGCTTATGTCATCGATAAACAGAAGGAACAGAACAAGTTCGAGAATCGATCCTTTTGGAGCTCCGAAATTTACCGGTAATGAAGAAGAGGTAATTTTTCATCTAGCATGACAGATTGGGACCGATGCCTGAGATAGCTTTCAAACCAGAAACATTTGGATGATCAGTTGTAACAGTTTCTGCCTCAAAATGTCGTGATTTCCATTCCCAAATAATTAAGATAGGTCAATCAGCACGAATATTTATAGACTTGCTTCGTCGATAACAGATCATTTCAGAAGTGCGTCTTCAATAGAGGTCTTCCGTCTTTATGCATACCAACTGACTGTCTTTGATCAGGTTTGCCTCCTCTAGGAAGTCAAGGAGTTGACGTGCAAAAATATTTCTCAGGATTTTTGAAGTTACTGCGTGGTAGGAGGTTTATGGGTCTATGGTTTGAGAAATCGTTTAACTCCCCTTCTTATAGATAGCTTTGATAAATGCGTGTTTCCATTTTTGAGGGAAGGTATTTGTTGTAATGATTGTGTTGATGAGCAACTGGAGATGTGGCAAAATAAATTCTAACCCGACCTTGAGATACTGTAACGTTACGCCATCGTTCCCACAAGAATTTGATATTTTAGGCGCACAAATAACCGATACAATTTCTAATCCGCTTACCGGGCTCGGTGGCCACATTGGTCACATTTGGTCCATATGTATAT
>SDVV010040290.1:0-10547 GCA_016164225.1 Gammarus roeselii | reverse complement strand
CTTCTGCTCTCCATGCTTCTGCTCTCCATGCTTCTGCTCTCCATGCTCCTGCTCTCCATGCTTCTGCTCTCCATGCTTCTGCTCTCCATGCTTCTGCTGTTCATGCTTCTGCTCTCCATGCTTCTGCTGTTCATGCTTCTCCTCACCATGCTTCTGCTGTTCATGCTTCTGCTCTCCATGCTTCTGCTCTCCATGCTTCTGCTCTCCATGCTTCTGCTCTCCACGCTTCTGCTCTCCATGCTTCTGCTCTCCATGCTTCTGCTCTCCATGCTTCTGCTCTCCCATTGCCGGGCTCGGAAGTAGGGTCTCATCGATCCGACCCGGCGGCCAGGTTAATTGTTGTGTATACTTTTGTGTTCTGCTTGCACATATTATATGCATGCATACGGTATGTGGATCTATATTTTAAATGATTTAGTTTTTGAATTTGTTGGCAATTAAAAAATATTTCTCTCAGTTTCATCCCTCTGAATATCTTGAGTTTGTCTGCTATTAAAAAACACTTTTCTCCGTCTCAACCTCTGAATTCTTCTGCCGCTTATCGTTGGTAGTTAAATAAGGTTACTCATCCCATACAAGCTGTGTGGAACACTTTATGGCTGCCCAAATGTCTATTCCAAGTTGTCGTATTGATCTGTTCTGAATAACTCCAAATTTAATGATGGCAGATAGGAAGTAACAGACAGGATTCCTGTCTATTAATTCATAAGCCCTGGTTTGTGACCTATAAAGCCGCACACTCATTGGACCAAACCATCAACAGGCGTCCCAGCATCGAAGACAGGCAATAAGTAGTAACTTATTATATTATCAAAGTAATACGTCCAAAACTGTCTCCAGAAAATCAGCCAAAGTATGAAGAATTGTAGTTAGTTACTCTATTTAGATACTGCATTTATATACCGTGTTTAGATGCAGTACATATATATGCTGTATTTAGAAGTTGTATTTAGATACTTTATCAAGATATTGTATTTAGATACTGCACTTAGATACTTGGTTCATATTCAATACTTTTATATACTGTATTTAGATGTTGTAGTAAGAAACTATATTAAGATTTTGTATTTATATACTTTTATCAGATACTGCATGCACTTACTGTATTTAGATACTTTGTTTTGACTAGGAATGTCCAGCATGTATAGCCACCTTAATTCTTAGACGTTCTACTTCAGGAATAATCCTCTTGCTATCAAAAGGCAACCTAGTTTGGGCCAAAAGGTCTGTTGTTGTCTTATTATACTTAAAAACCCTTGTAAGCCTCCTCCTGATTCATCTGAATTGCACGGAAAACTGGCCACTGATTTTTTTTGAAGAAGTGGCCGAGTTTGTCGCATTATTTCAGTTTATTTAGCAGAAAAACGTCGTTTATGACGGCAGAAATATTACCGACTCACTTGGATACTTTAATCCTTTTTTCATTGTAATGAGGGTCACAACCTAGCTACCACCCGACCGTCAGCTGCCTTGATTATCTCTTCTCTCTTCTCTCTTCTCTCTTCTTTCCTCTCTCTTCTCTCTTCTCTCTTCTCTCTTCTCTCTTCTCTCTTCTCTCTTCTCTTTTCTCTCTTCTCTCTTCTCTCTTCTCTCTTCTCTCTTCTCTCTTCTCTCTTCTCTCTTCTCTCTTCTCTCTTCTCTCTTCTCTCTTCTCTCTTCTCTTTTCTCTCTTCTCTCTTCTCTCTTCTCTTCTTTTTTTCTCACCAGCTTTCCGTATGTGGTTTGTTTGTTAGCCAGCTAACGACATCAGAGACCAGCTTTTCAGTATGTAGTCAGCTTGTAAGCCAGCTGACGACATCAGAGACCAGCTTTTCAGTATGTAGTCAGCTTGTTAGCCAGCTGACGACATCAGAGACCAGCTTTTCAGTATGTAGTCAGCTTGTTAACCAGCTGACGACATCAGAGACCAGCTTTTCAGTATGTAGTCAGCTTGTTAGCCAGCTGACGACATCAGAGACCAGCTTTTCAGTATGTAGTCTGTTTGTTAACCAGCTGACGACATCAGAGACCAGCTGTTCAGTATGTAGTCTGTTTGTTAACCAGCTAACGACATCAAAGACCAGCTGTTCAGTATGTAGTCTGTTTGTTAACCAGCTAACGACATCAGAGACCAGCTGTTCAGTATGTAGTCTGTTTGTTAACCAGCTAACGACATCAGAGACCAGCTGTTTAGTATGTAGTCTGTTTGTTAACCAGCTAACGACATCAGAGGCCAGCTGTTCAGTATGTAGTCTGTTTGTTAACCAGCTAACGACATCAGAGACCAGCTGTTCAGTATGTAGTCTGTTTGTTAACCAGCTAACGACATCAGAGACCAGCTGTTCAGTATGTAGTCTGTTTGTTAACCAGCTAACGACATCAGAGACCAGCTGTTTAGTATGTAGTCTGTTTGTTAACCAGCTAACGACATCAGAGGCCAGCTGTTCATCCATAAGTGACTCACAGTGTAATCATATTTATTCTAATTTTCAAATAATTTTATGTGGGATACCAAGAATTATCTGTTAAGTATGCGAACCCATAACAGTTCATTCGTCTATTAATGCAATACTTCTTTGATGATCAAACCGAGTAATGCATTACTTATTTTATTAATGTTTCTCTAATGGGATTCATCATCACTTAAACTGACCCATCACGTTTCAAGTAACTGACCCATTATGTTGCAGGTAACTGACCCATCACATTGCAAGTAACCGACCCATCACGTTGCAGGTAACTGACCCATCACTTTGCTAGTTACCGACCCATCACGTTGCAGGTAACTGACCCATCACGTTGCAGGTAACTGGCCCATCTCATTGCAGGTAACCGACCTATCACGTTGCAGGTAACTGACCCATCACGTTGCAGGTAACCGACCCATCACGTTGCAGGTAACCGACCCATCACGTTGCAGGTAACCGACCCATCCCGTTGCAGATAACTGACCCATCACGTTGCAGGTAACCGACACATCCCGTTGCAGGTAACTGACCCATCACGTTTCTGGTAACTAACCCATCACATTGCAGGTAAATTGCAGGCAACCAACACATTGCATTGCAGGTAACTGACCCATCACGTTGCAGGTAACGACTCATCACGTTGCAGGTAACCGACTCATCATGTGGCAGGTGACCGACACATCACGTTGCAGGCTACCTACACATCCCGTTGCACGTAACTGATCCATCGCGTTGCAGGAAACTGACCCATCGCGTTGAAGGAAACCTACCCATCACGTTGCAGGTTTGTCTCCTCCTCAGCGTCTTCCTAGCGGTTTCGCTTTCAAACAGAACCGGTAGTCATAATGTGGTCAATCTGAAAGCACATCAGGGAAGCGTCGTGCAACAGGTGAGGAAGGGTGGGTGAAGAAGTGTACATCCTTCGCGGTGAACCTGCATGCCGAGCATCTGTTGGAGGTCAAGTACTTTTAAGTGGCGCGTAAAAAGTCGAATAAAGTTTGTAGAATATTCGAAGGTAATCCCTGCGCTCTTTCTGTCGATGCTCATTTGTTTGTGTCGTCGGGAGTTTGGCCGTCGCTGCGTTGCGGGGGAACGAGCGCTGCCACGAATGTTCCATTATCTACTTTATCACTCCGATCAGACCAAACAGAGGAGGGGTAATCGAAGCTACTGGATAGATGCTTGGCTAACTCAGCTCCGGAATAATTTGACCCACGAGAAAGACAGGAGATGGATGGCTGGGTCAACCCGGCTGGTACTTGTGAGTCAAGAGTTTACAGATACAGACACTAGGCCACATCCCCCAGAAAGGGGGATGTGATACAGACACTAGGCCACATCCCCCAGAAAGGGGGGTGGCCATCGGCAAAGCGCACCTCACACCCTCACACGCTCACACTCACACAACTTAGCCCTTTTGTGCTAAAGGGTCCGGCCGGTACCCCCGCAACGTATACTCTGGGTCACGAGTGTAGTCCAAGGATCCGTCGTCAGCAGCAGGGCCCGACAGCTTTCACTGGTTTATCCCCGCCGCGTCATAATGACCAGCGGGATGCCAAGGGCGGGAAAGCACATCAGAGCAGCGTCAAACAACCATTCACAACCATTTTCCACTCACGCCTGTTCATTGCACGTTCTCTCCGCCACCTCCACATTCATGTCTCTCCTACCAAATGCCTGCTTCACACCATCCATCCACCCAAACTTCGGTCTACCTCTAAGCCTGCGACCACTCGCCTCCGCATTCATCACCCTTTTCACCAATCTCCCTTCATCCATTCTCTCCATGTGCCCGAACCATCTCAGAACACGCGAATCCACTCTGTCCTCCAACTTCTTCACCATCCCTGTTCTACTTCGAACCACGTCGTTGGTGATCCGGTCTCTCAGCGTTACTCCAGCCATGTCCCTCAAACATTTCGTCTCGAAAACATTCAACCTTCTTCTCTCCTCTGCTCTCACCCCCCAAGCCTCAGCTCCGTAGATCACAGTAGGGACAACAACATCGTCATACAGCCCTCTCTTTGCTTCCATCCCCAACGTCCTATAGCGCATTACACTCTTTACTGCACCCAACACTTTACACCCCTCCTTCACTCGTACGGAAAATAAATCCAATCCAGTTATCAAATTCTTAGGAAAAAAGTTCTCAAGTCTATAACGAAATTTTGGTTGTCGAATATCTCGTTCTTTATTAACAAAAGGGATCTCAAACATAAGCGAAAAGATGAAGATGTATGAAAGACCGTCTCACAACTATTGTAAACTTATCATAACCCACTACCAGCTAGTTTGACGCACTAGCCAGCTCAGAGAAGCGAGCTAGTATGGGTCAAGTCAGCGCTGGCCCTATTCTTAGGCAAATGTTCAGTAGCGCGGGTTTCTTCTGGCAGTAATTAGTATTCTTTATTCTTTCGCGGAAATAAAATGACCACAAATTCTCGATGACTCGATATCTGGTGTACATTTTAGGTATTCTTGAATAGGCCGAGCTGGGATCTAAATGCACATTTAAAGGTATGCCTGAATAGGCCAAGCTGGGATCTAAGTGCACATTTAAATGTATTCTTGAGAGGGCCGAGCTGGGATCTAAGTGCACATTTAAAGGTATGCCTGAGTAGGCCAAGCTGGGATCTAAGTTCATATTTAAAGGTATTCTTGAGTAGGCCGAGCTTGGATCTAAAGGGCATGATAAAGACTGGAACCCGATTGATTAATTTTGGGCATAGGCAGTAGAGTTTGCCAATAAAAATATTATACATCGGTCACTGGAATGCAAAGCATTGATGTAGGCCTGAACGATGACTGTATTGGGTTGAATTGAACTCTAGGTTAACAAGCATTGATGTAGGCCTGAACGATGACTGTATTGGGTTGAATTGAACTCTAGGTTAACAAGCATTGATGTAGGCCTGAACGATAAATGTATTGGGTTGAATTGAACTCTAGGTTAACAAGCATTGATGTAGGCCTGAACGATAAATGTATTGGGTCGAATTGAACTCTAGGATACTTTTTAACCAAATGCCGTTTGGTTGTCAACCTTTTTTTCAGGCTTAAATCTGTTGGGTAGAAAAATAATGGACTGCAATAAAAATTGTCGGTATAAGTTAGCTACATAAAAAACATGATGAATTGAGAACGTATAACCTATAAATACAACATTGTCTAGGAGGAGAAACATGCATCTTCACACTCACTCTGAAAAATGTTTATGGAATGGCTAATTATTGTAAGTTAAAAATATTTATTATAGAGTTACATCTAATTGACTTCACACTGCTTGTTCAGTGGCCGACGAAGAGGACCCTCCTACTGAGTGCTTCTAGTGATGGACAATATATATTCCATTACTTTCGCTAATTTTTACAAAGAGTTTCTGACAGAATGCTCTGATAATGTACCTAGATACACTGTATTCTGTCCAACTCAGTATCGGCTTGTCTCTATTGGACCCTGAATCAAGCTTATCGCACGAGCACCTGTAAGCCCCTAGGTATCTGTAAGCCTCTAGCCCCCTGTAAGCCTCTGTCAACATTCCTCTACGACAGGCTTACGGTGATAATATTTATATGCGGAAGTTTAGGGTCCGGTCGACAGCGTTGTTTGAAAGAAATCATCTGCCTCAAATAAAATTGATTCAATGTTATATCTACAGTGCACTTATGTCGTTTGACCTGTTGTTGACGCCGCATATATGAAAGATATTCAAATAAAAACTGTTGTTTCCCTGCAAAATAATGGTGTGGCCAACAAACACCTATATAATGGCGTGATCTACAAACATTATATAATGGTGTGATCTACAATTACCGAAAGAATGGTGTGGCCTACAAACACCTATGTAATTGTGTAGTCTACCAACACCGAAGTAATGGTTTGGTCTAAAAATACCCAAATAATGATGCAATCTACTAATACCTAAATTATGGTGCGGTCTACAAACACAGGTAATGGTAGGGTCTACAAACACCTATATTATATAGTGTGGTCTTCAAACACCTATATTATGGTGTACTCTACAAACAAACAAATAATGGTGTAGTCTACAAGCAAACAAATAATGGTGTGGTCTACAAACTCTCAATTAAGGGTGTGGTCTCCAAACACTCAAATAATGGTGTGGTCTCCAAACACTCAATTAATGGTGTTGTCTCCAAACAATAATGTTTTGATCTACAAACCCCAAAATTAGGGTGTGGCCTACAAACATCAATATATACACAACGAGACCGGCATGACCGCTGCAACCATCTGCATGTCACTACCATACACTATGATTATTCTAACAATAATATAGTCACCGTTGCCTTTATTTTGTTGCAAAGCCCATTAATGACGTGCAGTGACACCATACGCGTATAGTAAGGACTAATGACCGGTTTAGTCTAAGTGCCACAGTAAGGTCTCTGTGCCACTGTAAGGTCTCTGTGCCACTGTAAGTTCTCTGTGCCACTGAAGATCTCTGTGCCACTGTAAGGTCTCTGTGCCACTGTAAGATCTCTGTGCCACTGTAAGGTCTCTGTGTCATTGTAAGGTCTCTGTACCACTGTAAGGTCTCTGTGCCACTGTAAGGTCTCTGTGCCACTGTAAGGTCTCTGTGTCACTGTAAGGTCTCTGTGCCATTGTAAGGTCTCTGTGCCACTGTAAGGTCTCTGTGCCACTGTAAGGTCTCTGTGCCACTGATGATCTCTGTGCCACTGTAAGGTCTCTGTGCCACTGTAAGATCTCTATGCCACTGTAAGGTTTCTGTGTCATTGTAAGGTCTCTGTACCACTGTAAGGTCTCTGTGCCACTATAAGGTCTCTGTGCCACTGTAAGGTCTCTGTGCCACTGTAAGGTCTCTGTGCCACTGTAAGGTCTCTGTGCTACTGCAAGATCTCTGTGCCACTGTAAGGTTTCTGTGCCACTGTAAGGTCTCTGTGCCACTGTAAGGTCTCTGTGCCACTGTAAGGTCTCTGTGCCACTGTAAGGTCTCTGTGTTACTGTAAGGTCTCTGTGCCACTGCAAGGTCTCTGTGCCACAGTAAGGTCTCTGTGTTACTGTAAGTCTCTGTGACACTGTAAGGTCTCTGTGTTACTGTAAGGTCTCTGTGCCACTGCAAGGTCTCTGTGCCACTGTAAGGTCTCTGTGCCACTGTAAAGTCAGCAGAATAGCACTATACATTTCAATTCCTGCTCCGCAGATCACGTGTTTCCTAAAATACACGATAAAAAATGCTACCGGTGAAAGTATGTCAGGCCGATTCCCACCCTAACCGAATAAACCCGACTGCGTTTGGTCGATGGTCAGGCACAGCAAGCATCGATGGAATCTTGCGACAGCGTCCAAACATCCTTCCTGGCTGTTCTAAACAGGCCGGCTGCTCCTTAGACCAGTACAAACACTCACTCGGTACCCTAAACCCAGACAACCGCAACTAGAGAACTGTGTTATTCCTACCATCGTTGCAGTACCACCCAGGAGTTTGTGAACAAATATGCGGTATCAATGAAATTTAATGATCGTGTTGTTATAACAAATTCATCTGCATAGATGGGGACGGGAGGGGTATTGGCACCCTCCCCCCCCCGGCTTGCCACTGCATTGTTGTGCGGGCCAGTGGCAGTCACCTTTCTAGCAACTGCCAGTTTATGATTGACCCAAGCTAATCCAGCAACTAGCTGAGGGTGTTTGAGCGAGGATGACGCCCGCTAGAGGTCGTCTTAACACTTTCCCGTGATACCGGCCGTTGCCTGTGGAGCATCATTTAGTGCTCACACGAGCATGAAAACTGACTTAAAGGTAAACTTCCATGGTATCGCTCCATTGTAAAGTTTTTTATTTACACGTAATAAAAAAATTATATGAGTACACGTCACGTTTCTTTCAAAGTAAGTTTTTTGTACATATAACGCGAAAGATTATGTAAGGGATTTAGCGGTGAGATTTCAAGACTGCGAATCCCTCTGTCGGGCAGTAGTTTGGATTTTAGTAGGAACTTTCTCAAAGTTACTACGTGGCATCGTGTGTTCGGGAAAAATTATTGACAACAAAATTGCGGCTTCGAGAAAGTTCCAACTGGCAAATGGAAAATCAATTGATTTAATCTTTTAAAACATAACCCCGATATTCCATCACTTAATGACTTGAGAATGTCTTCGTTCTCTGTTAACTACTCTGAGTCGACCGGCAAAACGCACTGCAATAAAAAAATACTATTTAACGGATCTTTCGCATTCAATCGAAACCCGATCATGCCATTCCTCAAACTATGTACCATTTTAAATTACTATGTCAATATATTTATAGGCAACGCATGAAATTTGAAATTTGTAATTTAGCGACGTAACGTTGAATGATTAAGCAAACGTATCGACGTACTGAATATTGTCACGAGAGGTCACCTTTAAGTAGATGCATACTCATAGGTCTCACATTCGCATCCCTCCTGTTGCTTCTCCATGGGTTCCCCGAGGGACGTTATAGCGACCCCTAGAACATTTACGGGCAATTGTTGGCAGGAGCACTTGCACCGTGATTAACAGCTGTTTGCTATGAGCAATACCCGGTAAAGAGTTATACTGTTACCTGGACACGGTCCTATAAGCTATGCAGTCATTGACAGTTTATGGGCGTGGAATTAACATAAGATGTTTGCTTGGTCTGACATGCTTGCACGAAAGGTACGACTTACTTCGGCGAATGGAGGAGAATTAGTGGGAAAAACGCATGGCTGGTTTGATTCATTGCTGGGGCAATGTTATAAACATGAGATATTTGCCTTACGGTGGGATTTATTCAGAGTATTGTGCAGCTGGTTCTTTGATGAAGTGAGGTCATGAGCATTAGTGTTTTTTATCGTTTATAAATTTGAATTTGAGTTCGTGATAAAAGTCAAGGTTACAATTGGCAAACCTAAAAATTCCCATCTAAATATTCTATGCAACACCAGTGCACCTTACAGCGGATAATTCATGCATGCAAATCTAAATATTCATGGATTTAATCTCTCCAGAGACGTCGACACTCAAGAAAGGTCGATTTTCTGCATGCAAATGTGTTCGTCCATCACAAATATAAAAAATGTTCGAATTTACGTATTAAATTGATAAATTGTTCTTGGTAACATCATGAAAGTTTTTCCCTGACGGTAAGTGACTTGATAACACTGGTGTTGTCGCTTTCAAAGGGTAATCTGCGCATAATGTATTCAATTCACATTATAATAATAGGCGAATCAAACAGGCACTTGTTTCAAAATCTTTTTTATCCACAGGCAGATAAATATTTGTAAATTTATAACGAATGCATAAGACACTATTTCCATGTAATGAAAAGACTCCAACTTTAGTCCCATGATAATCTTATTGATTTGACGAGCTTGCACAAATGGTTACCACACATGTGGCAACCCTATTTTCTTGTCGGGGGTGGGTGTGCGCCAAGAGTTATCACGTTGTTCACATTGGTTTTGTAAATTCATGATGTTTACAATCTCTGAATATAACAGAAAAATGTATTATTTAAAAAAACTGAACGATGATGACGTGGTGAGAAATGTAGCTTCATTGGATCAACAATATTCCAAACAAATTATATTGATGATATTGAAACGTCGAAAACAATTTGACAGTGAATGCAATTACAATGTCATCGGCTGCTGAGTCAATCGTGGTTGAAAGATCAGCCGAAAGGGAAATAATTTGCGCATCAACTGTTTACAGGGATACTTGGCGCGGCAACCGTGTCTCTAACGTTCATTTGATCGGCAACCGGCTTCCAACGATCGTTTTCTCGGAGACCATGTCTCCACCATTTTCGTAGCAGCTTTATCCAACGATCATTTGCATGGCAACCGTTTATCCAACGATCATTTGCATGGCAACCGTTTATCCAACGATCATTTGCGTGGCAACCGTTTATCCAACGATCATTTGCGTGACAACCGTTTATCCAACGATCATTTGCGTGGCAACCGTTTATCCAACGATCATTTGCATGGCAACCGTTTATCCAACGATCATTTGCGTGGCAACCGTTTATCCAACGATCATTTGCGTGGCAACCGTTTATCCAACGATCATTTGCGTGGCAACCGTTTATCCAACGATCATTTGC
>SDVV010040289.1:0-10547 GCA_016164225.1 Gammarus roeselii | reverse complement strand
AATACTGCATCTGTGGCACATTTCAGTGGAGGTTAATACAATGACTTAAATATGTATGATACCTTAATGTTTCATTTGTACAGTTTATATTTAAGCAGGGAATTAAATACTAAGGGCTGTATATCTATACATACATAATTTAACGTGGGGGAGAGCAATGCAGGACTTGGCTTGCAAACCCTTACATGTTCACATGTTTACTGCGTCAATATACGGTACGGCAAAATGCAGATATCTTTGACAAATTTGCTGTATCAAATTTCCCGTATCACGATGCATCATGTCGAAAATTCATGCGATGGCACTGTAGAGGACGAATGTCCCTACAATTGGTATTATGATAGTCTGGTAATCATTATCTTGCTTATTGGTGCTCATTCAAATAGACCAAATCATGGGAACCGACATATCTAAGATGTAAGTTTCATACAATACTAGTTTGAACTATTCCGTTAGTGGCAACATCGAGTAAGCCTGCGGCAAGGCATCGAGGACCAAAACACTCGTTCCCTACACATTTCTTTGGTGCGTGGTTTAGTGAGTGTGCCTGCCAGAAATACTGGGTAAGTTCTTCAGTTTGCTAGAATTTCAGAACAGCTTCTCTTTAAGCGTGTAGGGGGCCTATAAGATGTATATAAACATGTATATAAATATGTTGATTAATTAGGAATGAATCGTCATACCTTGCCAATTTGTGGAACTGGTCAGTCCGGAGTACAGCACCAGGTCTCGTGTGTTATGGCTGTATTCAGTGATTCAATGTACAATAAAATTAGGTAGTTAATGAAGAAATATTGAACGCAACCTTTAATTATTAATGCCCTTCCTACTCGTTTGCCCAGATAGCTGAACCTCAAGCTGAAGACTAAGTGGCAGCCAAGCCTGACTGTATTTTATGTAGCTGGTGAAGATATTCAACACCTAATCCTTATGAACCCTGCTGAATCTTCGAATTTCACACATATTCTATAATGCAGTGGTATAATTGACAAAACGTGGAATTCCATTTCGGAATTAAATTCCACAACAGGCAATTCTGAAATATGGCGCGTCATCACCACTCAACGGAGCCAGTCCCTCAATTCTTTATTTTTAATAACAATTTATGCTGACTACTTAACTAGACTTGTTGGTACCAAACTGAGCCCAAACTTTCAATTCACCAATTCAATTAAAGATAAAAATTGTTGCCTGCGGCTTTAGTGGGTAAATTTAATGCAGTCCTAAAAAGAAGACCTTACTCATGTTAACGGAAGATTTCGTCCTCAGTTCGGAGCCGGAGGCCCAACCAGGCTACCCGGGGAACACCACCAGTGGGGGGATTACAGGACCAAGAGTCAAAAGAAACGGTCCCTAACAGAAACGTCACAACATGCCCTGGATTCAGCTATCGCAGTCATCCCTGCAGAAGGCGTCATTCATGGATGCCAGGTTCATGACCAAGCCGGGGCAGCTCAAACAATGGTGCCTCACGATCTTTGTCTTCCAGTCCTGGTTTCCGGAGGAAACTACTATAACTAGCTAAGTTCCACACTGCCGATTTGTTTGATCTTGCATTGTAACATCAGTCATTTATCTGATCAATTCATGGGGGCAACTCAACTGCCTTCTTATTTATGACCTTCCTATTCTCTTGTTGCCATAATTTGGAAATCGTGTGCAAATATAAAGAGCCATTGCAGGCTGCGGCACAATACTGAAAATAATTTTATCTACTGACATGCGCGCTTTCATTATTCAATCTATACATAAGCGAAAGGTATCCTGATAAAGAAAATACCGCTTAATTGGATATAGCTATGTAGCTACCGTTATATAAACATCTATTTCAAGCATTCCTTTGACGTCGAAAGCACTGCCATTACCAGATCAATCTTACTACTACCTATGCAACTTTATATGTTTTAGTCTTGCTTTGATTGCGGGATTTGGAAATGATTAATCAGTACGGAAGTTGACAGATGTCGTCGGTGTTTCCCCAGTAATGTTTCGTTTATAAATTTACCAGTACGGAAAGTCACAAATTCAACCGATGCCAGGGCTTCCCCGATAATATTTCGTTTGCCTTCCTTCACCGGGGCCTTAATAGTCCATAAGCTCATGAATTTCTGTCTCCACAAAGCAGCGTACTCACATTATGAGATTTTTATGTCACAAAAAGGAAAAATTGCATTCGAAGGGTCATATATACATCCTGCGCATCCATAATTTTCCCCCCACGCTTGTGTACTGCCTCCTTCCTTTTTGCTAGGTTCTATGTTGCGTTTGGTTCTCGAGGGAAGCTAGGCTACGTACTGACACTAATCAAAGGACCCTAAACTATCCACTCCATGTACGTCTGGGGGAGAAAGCCCTTGCATAGTTTACGTTACCTCTGACGTTTTGACATGTTTCCATGTTTAAGCCGTCAATATTCGGTATGGAAAATGCAGGTGCCCATGACCAATTTGCTACAATAAATTTCCCGTGTCATGATGCATCTTATCGAATGCAGGTAAATGACACTGCCCCTTCAGATCAACGGCTGCAAATGCACCTTTTACTGTCTTTGCTTCGCTTATTTTACATTGTCTACGCCTGCTTGATTAGTCCTCTGACTACCATAAGCGCCGAATACATGCGCGCCGTCATTTCTGCTGCGTAATTCCCCCCCCATGGTATAATCAATCCTTGGAGGGGTAAACAAGTTGCTGAATGGCATGTACGCGTCGCGATCAAAGAGTAGGTAGAAAGGTGTGGTTTCCACCACCGTGTGATACGCGGTATTCATGGCCAGTGTGTCGTATGGAAGATTCTTTTCCCATGACATTTGGTCGTCCGAAGACATTTGCGCTAGGATGTTTTTCAGGAGGTGATGTGCCACTTCGACAGCTCCGTTCCCTTGAGGGAACCGTTCCCTTGAGGGAACCAATCAAACCACGTCGTGGTTTGATTTATGGTTCCGAGTCTCCTGAAGACACATCCTAAAATAGTGCGTACGTTACCTCGGTCCCTCGGTCTGAAACCAAGTTCTTGATGGCCCCGTATGTGGTCACAAATTCCAGGAACCTTTCTGTCGCTTCCTGCGTTGATTTACTGCGCAAGGGATACGCCACCATATATTTCGTTAGGTGATCTACCATCGCTAAAACGTAGCAGTAACCCTCGTGACTTACTGGTAGCTTCGTCAGGTCTACACCCACGCGTTCCAGAGGTCGTGTTATTTCGGGGAACTCACCCATTGGTGGGATAATCCTCAGCGATCATGTTCAGCCAGTAATATTGAACGCATGCGCGTTTCCATGTGCGCAGGTTACATTGATGTCCTCCTATCTTGGAATCGTGCACCATGGTTAAGACATATTTCTTTAGTGACGCAGGTACGACGATCGTTTCGTATGTTCTGTGCGGTTTCGTCAAGACCACTCGTTTTTTGAGTAAGCCTTCTTCAACGAAAAAATATGAGTTGGTCGACCATTCGGGGATATCTTCGTCTACTTCCCCGCCAAGGAACCTTCAAATCAGACCCCACGTATCGTCTTGATCTGGTTCGGCGATAACGTTGTCTCTGGTTTGCTTTTCCTGAGCGGCCGTGATGCTGACTTTTTCGGCTTCGACTTCTTCGGTGGTGACAAAAACTTCCTCACTTTTTCTGCTATTATCCTCTTCCGGGTCGGGGTTCCTGGGTGGAGCGTCTGGTACGTGTAGGCGGCCTTTCTTGTATTGCACCTCATAATCGTATTGGCTTATGCACAAGGCCCACCGTGCACGACGGTTATTGTTACTGTTCTTATACTAGAAAATGCCACGGAGTGCCGTATGATCCGTTATCACCTTGAACTTACGTTCGGTCACGTACGGATGAAAGTGTCTCTCGCTATCAACCACCGCGAGCGCTTATAATTCGATGACTGCGTACCTTCCTCTTGCGCCTTTTAGTTTGCGTGAGTAATACGCCACCGGGAACTCGACTCCGTCGTGCTTTTGATTGAGGACTTCTGCAATGGCCACCTGTGATGCGTCTGTATGCAATAAAAAGTCCTCGGTGTAGTCTGGAACACGCCACACTGGGACATAAGTAATTTTATTCTTTAGCGTTAAAAAGGCTTCTTCCTGGTCTTTCGTCCACACGAACTTTATATTTTTCTTGGTCAGGTGGGTTAATTGTGCTGTTGTAGTCGATAAATTTATAATTAACCGATCGTAGAACCCTACCATTCCTAGAAGTTGCTTGATTTTTCTTGCAGTAGTGGGTCTAGGGTATTTCTGCGTGGACTCTATTTTGTTTTTGGTTTTTCCGGGCTCTGTCTCGATCAATTATGTGCCCCTGGAATTCTACTTGGGCTTTAAGCAAAACACATTTTTTCAATCCGATTTTCATTCCTGCATGTTGGAAGTCCTTCAAGATCTCGTCTAAGCGTTCGAGATGATCCTCCACTGTCTCCGCGTACATGCAGATGTTGTCTTAAAAGGCCATCGCGTAGTCTCCCAGACCGAGATGTCGCTACAAGATGGCGCACACCGTCTTTTGGTATTTAAAGCCGCTTCCCGACGCTTCCATTGGCATGCACAGGTACTCGCAATGTCCCGATAAGGCTTTGAATGCTGTGTACTTGCGGCTCTCTTTGCTCAATGGGACTTGGTGTGACGCTGACGCACTGTCGATTATGCTATCAATAGCTTGTCCTCCCATTTGCTCCACTGAGTTTATTATGTTTGGAATGGTGAATTTTTCCTTTATCAATAAAGTTGAAACGTCTATAATCGATTACGATCCTTGCTGAGCCGTCCGGTTTCTTTACGACCACAACGAAAGCACTCCAGGGTGACCTTGATTTGTGAATTATTCTGGCTTTAACCATTTTCGCGACATATTCCAGCGAGTATTTGCTTATGCGCAAATTGCAAGCGCCATTACTTCCCGTTTATCGAAGTCTCATTTATTACTCGGATGTGGTGCTCGTAGTCTACTAGATACCCGATATTTGTGTCCGAAACAGTGATTGTGCTCTTATATTTCCACAATAATTGCTTCAACTTGTCACCGGTGTCCAGGTCAAGGCTGATAACATCCACGTTGTCGATTTGCATGGCGATGGCGGCGTCTTTGTCACCTTCTTCATTGGAATATTCCTCGATATTCTTGCTTTCGCTGCAAAAGAGAACAGTTTTGTCTTCCTCTTCCTAGTGGAGTCCGTGTATCCTTGCCATCCTGGTCCCTCCTCGCAATGTAAGTGGACGATCGTCGAAGTTGGCATATACTATGTGCACGCAATGATCCTTGACCACGCACACAGTAATTGCAGCAGCTCCGTCGTACCTCGTGAATGGCACTGCTACATCCATCCGTCCTTCCAAGGAAGCATGGGGCTTGCAACCGAATAACAATTGCAAGGCCGGGGCACGCGCATGTCGATGGGCACTCTACCGATAAACTCAGTGATTGGTCTATCTCTGATGGTCATGGTGCTTTTGGCATCAACGTTTTTGTTTGTGAAGGGATGCAAATTGCCGGCGATTATGACTCCCTTTCTTTGATAATCGATGGTGGCGTGCAGTTGCCCCATTGAATCGGTACCGAACAGCAAATTTCCGGAGAATCTGCTAGTATTGATTGTGTATGCATAGACTTCCACATCGCCTTCGAGGGTTGATACGCATTTCTTTATTTTTTTCTTAATTTTCTTCCGAGAGTCCGTCAAGGTTTTGATCACCCTTTCGCAAGGCTCGATGTTTCCTCGCTTGACTAACTTGTTGACGGAACTTGCCTTCATAATGGTCAAACTTGATCCCGAGTCTATTAATGCGCGCATTTTAATTCCATTTATATTGAAAATTGTCTTTGGTACCCTACCTATTCCTAACGCACGCTTGTATGGGGTAGGGTTCGCTTGTTTTTTTCCCAATGGGTAGGACATTGCCTCGCCATGTGGCCTTAACCAGCAAATTTGAAGCACTTGATGGTAGCACCACTGGGTCTGGAAGGAGGATATGGGCTGTGGCGCGGGACGGTGCGATAACCACTGTTGGTAGTGGGCTGTATTGGTGGCGCGTGGCCTCTCCCTGGTGGCGGTATCGTGGTCGAAGGTAGGATCGCGAGTCTGGTTGTAAAGGGCACGCTCAGGTCATGGGCAACGATTGCCTGCCGTTCCGCGTACGCTGCGTACGGGTGTTGGGTCGGCACGTTAACTTGGGGAGAAGCAGGCTTAACATCATTGTTGGCCTCCTGATATTTGCCTGCGTAATCACGGAAAATTATGTTTTTTATTATTATTATTAAATCATTTATTTCCATCATCTAGCAATGGGTTTTCAATACTTAGGTCGAACACGTCAAGCTTAGTTTTCAAATGCGGTATTTGAATTACCAAAACGAGAAATAAAAAGGAATTTGTGACAGAACATCTGACAGGGGCCGGCTTGTAGCTATTTCATTTTGCAAAACACGATTCATTATATATGCTATTGATAATCTTATGAAGTAATATTCTTAAATGAGAAACACATGGGCATGGAATTGATAAATCCAAAATGAATGAATACACGTAAGGAAACACAGATTTAAGATGAATGGAGGAGAAAGAGGATAGTGATTGTGAAGGAGAGGTCAAGGCTATTAAATAAGACAGGACAGACATGGAGGTTTATTACACTGAATTTGACTGCATGGGTAATGACACATCGTGTCGGTTTCGATGATTTATTTAGCCACTCAATAACCACAGTTATGTTAGATGTTGAACTAGTCAAACACATGTGAAAAGGGTCCGGGCTTCCCCCAGAAGCACTGCACCTGTGTTACACAATCGCTCGGCTGCTACGCCGAAAGTTCTGGTGCTGTTCCACGTGCATAACGCTTTGCCGTGTGTCTACTGTCGCCGTTTCTTCTGTTTTTCCCGCTGGTGTGAGGTCTGAACTCGATCTGCTATCGATGGGTCACAATCTCGATATTGCCTCGTTTTCGGCGTGGCATGACTCCATTATCAGCTCTTCGATGGTCACCGGTTTGAATGAGCCCTTAAGACAGCTTGATACACGCTCGTTCAATCGAGGAAACAAAATCGCAATGCCAACCTCGTCGTGGAGGTTTTTGTGTTCCGTCTTGAACGCCTTTTGCTTGTTCTTTGATGTATTCGTGCGCTGTTTGTTCCTTACGCTGCCTACTTTCGTTCACATCTGCAACAGCGGCGGTAAAGTGCTCCTAATCCGATTCGTCCCGGAAGAACTTGATCCACTCCACCGCGTCGGTAAAGCTCGTGAATGCAAGTTCCATGAATTTTATCTATGTTTCCCCGCTAAGTAACGCTTGCATAAGACGCAGCCTATCGTATTCATTCCCGAGCAAGGCAGTTATGTTAGTGAGCTGCTCGACAAACGCGCTACAGTCCTCCTTGCCCTCGCCTACGGCCAAAATGCGATCGGCGCAAGCAAAAATGTCTGCATAGACATCTGGATAGGGGCGGTGCTCGACATTGAGGGGGGGGGGGAGTTGGAAGCTGGACGATGCCGATTGAGCCTCATTTTTATCGGAAGCAGATGGAGATGTCAGGACGAGGTTCGGCCATGGATAGTCAGGCCATCTGTGTTGGATCAGTTAGCCCTCGTCTGCTGGCGTCGAATCCCCTATCTTGTTGGCCACGGACTGGGCTGCAACATGCCGAGTAAGGCGCATAGGAAGGGTCGGTATGGAGTAACTATCCTGTACTAACCATTGCCCCCCTCTCTCATTTGCGTTCGGCTGCGTGATCGCCAACTCAGTGGGTGCGGCGGTACACCCTGCCTGAGACGGCGCACGGTTCTCCATAAAAGGCGGGGTGTCGCCAGCTATTGCCCGGCATCCTGTGACGATCCAAGGTACAACGCAGGTTGAACTGCCGCGGCTTGCCTAACTGGTGCGGTTTGCCTTGGAGGCAACAACCATGGGTTTGGAGGGTTTGGTCATTCAAGGCATGCGGCTGTGCCATATTCGGCAGGTTGGCGGTGTGTCAAGGGTTGATTGGTGGATGCATCTCCGTGAGGTGTAATTAGCGCCGCGGGGGGCTGCGTAACTGAAGCTGCGCCAACCAACTTTGATTTTCTGCCTCGTGCTGGCTCGCATACCAAATTTCTTCCCAAGAGCCATTCTTAAGATCGCAAAGTTTCGAAGTCAATCAAACCACAACGAGCAGTGCAATTGCGCACAAAATCCCGCTCGCCGCGAAGATGCCTCTACGCAACCTTCACATGCACACTCCTCACGTACAAACGCGTTGGGGCTCACAAACACACTTTTGTTGACACTGCGCGTAGAGATATGCATGTATCGGCCAAATACCCGGCATATCCTTCAATATCAAATTTTCCCTAAGCCTTACCTATGTAAATAACAAAGGTCAAAGGACAAATAACACAAATAATAGTTATATGGATACCCAGATCTGCCCCAAAGTCAGCGGCTCAATCTACCAAGGCACGTGCAAACGCCAGAAACAAAAAAATATTTAAAGCACTTAGTAACGCGAAAAGGCAAAAATGGAAAAGCAAGAAGGCACCCAGTCATAAAAACTGAACTCTACAATTACCTATCATAAAAAACAGCAGTGGAAGTGCCATAAAACCACTTTTGGTTACACCTCATAGTCAGTGCACGATGACATAAGATATTGAATGAAGATAATACACATCAATCACCAAATGAGAAAGCATGAATTAACCGAAAAATAAAGTTCACATAAAATAATACCTTACAGTCAATGTACACACCATAAGAATTTAAGTGAGAGAAATAAAATCCCCACAGTGAAATACACTGCAGTTAGTTAAACTTTCCATAAATTGTGCTGCAAATAGTATGAAACCAGTCCCAAATGTGAACACAAATTGAAACATGGGAAATTAAATCACACAACAAGCAACGTAGCATTCGGTATGGACAAAATTCAAGAATTGAAATGGGAAACTCAAGTTTCTTCAGGCACAACACACGGAAATTTGGGAAGGTCCTGCACGAATCCGCTGGATTTCACGAGAACGAAATCATCTGAACGCCACATAAACACATTGAAATCAGAAAAAGGACTGCATAAAAGAAAAGGTCATTCTGGGTCCCGTTATCCAATACTGTTACGCGAGTAAAATGGGACCGGTTTGGAACGGCTTATCAGCTCTTGACCTGCTACTTAGAAGGGGACCTAAGCAAACATGCCCCACAAATGTATGGTCACCCCGAAAAGTAATTCGCTTATATACTACCACGCGGACACGATGGGAACGTCTGAACTTGGTCATTGGCGATTTCCCTCCACCCACGAAAGGGACTTATTCCTGATATGCGCATGAAAGAGATGTGTGATACGGGTCTGCATACTTATAATACATCCCTAAACACATAATTATTGTTCGCGGCGAAAGAGGCCACAGCAGCAGCAGATTTACAATGCATTCCCAAACACATGAATATACCCACGCCACTACATCCAGTCATGACCACGTGTGGGGTTTCTATCTAAAATACATAAATAATGAAATTTAAACATAATAGGAAATCAATGTACATTATATTAATGTCAAGCAATTCGGTCTATTTCCACAACCCAACATGAATTTTATTTGTTTCTAGCTCATGCATGAGCTGCTAATATCACCACCTTTATCTCCCAGCATTAAATATTAATGGTACTAATCTATGCTGCAGGCACAGAGGATATTTGTTCGCGGAGTCCAATACATGAACTTTGCGGTGACAGTCCAAACCACTTGACGGTCTCCCCACTCTTGGACCTAAGAGTTCGATCGAGCAGCTTGCTGAGGACATTCACTTATGCCTGAGGGGCGTACTACGCTAATAATCCTATTTCGACACATGTATAATTTAACGTTACATTTTTATAAACAGCAATTTCAATCATGATTGACGAAGCCTATCTATATGGCATGGGCAAGATGATCCCTTACACTTTACATTCAACGTTTCATTACACAAAAAAAATGTGTATCCCATAACTACGCGGAGCACGACAAACCTCTCTGAATCACGATCTCTGGAAACGGAACTGAACTGCCATATTTGTCTCCTGTATCTATACGAGGTATTTTTCCGGAAGGACCTCACCTTTGCTTCAAGCGCCAAGTGCTCTCTTGGCCCTTGGATACCGGATGCCTTGTAGTGATGTCCGATTTAACCAAACAGTTCAATCAACTTCTCACCTTCTTAGATTAAGAGGTAATGCATACAGAGTCAGGTCGTATGCACTTGCTCAAAACTACCGCCGTATGTGTCCCATCAATGTTAAATGTCTATATACTGCAATCAAAATACTAAATCTTAACTCGTGACATGCACAATATGGGGTGTTAACTAATTACTTTACAACTACCTTCCGGTTTAGCTGGAGTGATCTTCTAATGGGGCTCTAATGGGGCCAGGCTGTCCTGTCGTCTCCCCAATCAGTTGAGGTGATTTGCCATGTGCTAAACGGATGTGTATGTGAACAACATTTTCGCTACACATCGCATCTCTGCCGATTTGCCGGCTACACCCAGCACGTCTGTCGACTTATGTTGATTTATATCAATTCTCGGTCTGACTG